>CAIGRP010050340.1:0-16344 GCA_903798385.1 Fraxinus cuspidata
AAGTTGGGATAATGTTTGCATTTTCATTTGGGGTATTTGCTAAATTGGCTTAATATTGTATTTTTATTTTTGTTGACTTTTCTTCATAAATTTTTTTTTCAATTTGACGGTTGGAGTTGAACTTATAAAAAATAATTTATTTTCGTGGTTATTAACCGAACCGAACTGAGATGCGAATCGAGCCGAACTGAACTGACTTACGTGGTTATGGTATGGTCAAAAATTTGGGGGTGCGGTTATGGTTTTGGCCGAACCGTTGCCATCCCTACCTGATTTACTGGGAGTTCAGAGTTTGGGGTGTGTGGTATAAAAAATAGGATAATACTATTGTACATTGGGTTAAATTAACTGGTGACCACCCAACTATTTTATATTTGGTGTCGTCATGGTCACTCAATTTGATTTTGTTTCATCATGATCACTAACTTTATACTTAGTGTCACTATGGTCACTCAATTTAATTTTATTTTACCAAAAGCATCCAATTTCATATAACGTTTTACTATGGTCACTCATAGTGAAATGGTAAAAATTAGTTGAGTAATAATAGTGAATATTATATGGAATTGAGTGGATATAATAAAACGTTATATAAAATTGAATGACATTGGTAAAATAAAATCAAATTAGGTGGTCATAATAAGACAAGTATAAAGTTAAGTGGTCATGGTGAAACAAAATCAAATTGAGTGGCTATAGTGACAGCAAGTATAAAGTTAGTGGCCACCAGTTAATTTAATCCCTTGTTCGTAATGTAGTTAAATAATGATTTACATATAAATGACGTGTTGAAAAGAGAGCAGCGAATTTTTTTTATATTATAAAAATGAATAATTATAGTATTTATGATTGTACTACTGAAAATAATGTTTGAATTTATAAATTCAAATTCAATGTCCAAAAAGAGGCTTAATTGAACTTGTATTATTTAATGAGACTCACGTGCCGCATATATAAATGGATGTTTAATACATGTGGTTCTATATAAAAGGTTGAACCCCAACTTTGAAGGTCCCCACCACTCTCCCTAGAGTATTGTGGAGGAGGTAAATCGCATGATATATCTTAGCATGTTAGGGTACAAGAGCTGTTAGACTGGTACGTACAAAGAGTCCAATTTCATACATTGTAAGAGGCGGAAATCAAACATCACACTACGATGTCAACTTAGCAGAGACTATCTCACTCATGTCATTTGTACCACTGATCTATGTCCCGAGGGACTACATGTGGTTCTATATAGTATTTATGGGTGGCAGTGCTAGTCCACCATTAATTGTCGAATGGATAATGCAAAATCAATTTATGTGGTATTATGTGGTATGTTCAATTAAATGAAAAATTATGTAATTCATTTTTTCAATCTGTTTGTTTCCCATTTTCTCTTCATTTTTAGAAAAAATACTACCGTTTCAAGGCTCCACTTTGTTGGAATTGTTGACTTCCATCTCACATTATTCTTGAAGTTGGTGCTCAAATGGTCATAAAATCATTTTCTACAGCTAAAAAATGGGCAGCAAATAGAGGCTTAATTATACATTTTATTTAATAACATATAGTGTCACTTAAATTGGTGTTGTCACAATTTTTTAAGCAGACCGTTGGCATTATTTATGTGTTTATTTTTTCTGAATTTTTTTCACTGTAAATACTTCATCTTCCCAATTTAATTTTTTCACCACACTACTCACTACAATCTACATTCTAAATCTCTCATATAATTATACCAATTCAATTTTTATACAAGTAATTCATCACTTCATTTATATTCTACTTCTTCCAATTCTATTTATATTGTATAATTAAATCTACATGCTATATTTTCTCATCATTCTTTCCACCTTCTCATTCCAATTTCATATTTTATTCAAATTCCGAATAGACGACACTAATTATTTGGAGTATAATGAGTTTGAAGATATATTTGGTGTCGACTCCAACACACCACAAAGCAGAGTCGTCTTCGGCATTTGATCACAAGTCTTAATGGATTCCAATTTCCCACTTATTTGGACGACAAATATGTGCATGAAAGTACTGATCCAATTGATTTGGACGATATCCAGGAAGAAGAAAACTGCATATAGTAGGCTCAGCTAGGAAATGAAGAATAAAGAAACAAACTGATAACTATTGGGAACACTTAAAATGGGTGGTCACATGTCTATTAGATGGAAAGCCACACTACAAAGTAGTATGCAATATTGCAAAGAAAGATTAGCATGGTAAAAAGTTAATAGAGCAATAATTGATAAATTAGCTCGGGTTATTAATCCCGATTTTGATGGCATTTTTTAATGTCCGTTGCATTTATCATATTTTTAATTAATTGTGCAACATGGCTTAAAATTTATTAGTGATCAGATCAACATAATTAGGAAAGTACTAATCTTTATTACAATATCACCTAATAGAAAACAAGTTTTTGAAGAATGTTCTAATGACACGAAATGGAGGGCAAAATATTTGTCGCTGAAGTAGGTCATAGATGGAACTCAATTTACATTTTGCTAAAATCTTGTGAAATGTTCCCCGCCTCAATCCCACATAAATGGCGATAAAAAGGGCATGGACTGAAAATCCTCAACGAGACGAAAGATGAAATAGGGAATGGGCTTCAAGTCAAAATTCGTCCATTGTCATTCCTAGAAGAGTACCACTGGTGTTACAACACCAATTTAAGTGGCACTAAGTATTATTAAATGTCAAATACAACTAAATGAATCATAAAATTTTACCTTTAATTAAACTGTTGGAAGAAAATGGGTCGCCTATGTGGGCTGACTCAACCCAAATTATATGAAAGTGTTATTGGAGGGAGAAGTTGAGNACTAAATGAATCATAAAATTTTACCTTTAATTAAACTGTTGGAAGAAAATGGGTCGCCTATGTGGGCTGACTCAACCCAAATTATATGAAAGTGTTATTGGAGGGAGAAGTTGAGGAAGTTGAGAAAATTGAATTTGAAACTCAACTCCTCACAACTCACAACTCTCATATACAACTTCCACCACAAAAAGAAAAAAAATTCTTACGAAAATCAAGAGAGAAAAAATACATGTGGGTGGTGGCTTGATTTTTGAAGTATATCATCTCTAAATTGGTTCTTGGATTGTGGCTAAAAGTTAAGTGATTCAACCTCGTTTTGGTGATTTCAAGTAAGTTTTACAATTTGAATTTTCGTTAGAAGCGTGAAAGCTTGTTTTACATAAACATATCACATAATATTATGACTAGTGATCTATCTGACTTGGACCACTTATTATAAATAGTAATATTCTCTCTTGAATGGATGAATAAAGATTCCTTCAAAAATTGTTCCCAACTTCCAAAGTGGTAGGGAGGGGGACTTTTGTTTGGTTAATTTGGGATGGGGTGAATCTATCACAATCAAACGGTTAGCAAATAATTGGCGTTACATGTTACATAGAGATATGAGACAAATGAAAAATAATAAAAGAGGAATTAGGGTTAAATTGCATGACATTGTCTACGGCGTATGCTCCGTTCAAATCACATGGTGTGCCATTTTGTCTGTTTCTAAGGTTTTATAAATTAACCTATTATTTGATTTCTTTCAATTGCATGTCTTTAGAATTTGAAATTAAGGTTCTAATATTCACACAATATAATTTAAAAAACATGCAAGTACTCCCGTCACAACATACATTAGGTTGATTAATCATGTGCGCCTCGGGTAGTTGAGCGATACACGATATTTTAGAACATATTTGATATATAATTATTGATAACATTACATCAAGAGAAACAAAATTATAATTTATGGGATTGTTTGAGCCCCATTTTTGACAATAAAATATATTTTTGAATAGTATATTGATGAAAAATACGTGATTAAAAAATAAGAAAAATTTTTGAATTTACGTTTAATATTATTTAATTGAAGGATATGTGGTTGAAATGTGATCAAAACACTATTTAAAAATGTATTTTTCAAAAAAATTGGACTCAAACAAGGGCTATATTACTTAATAATATCTGATGTGATTAACTTCAACCTACCAATTATGTCCATAACACTTTTAACTTTGTCCCTTGAATGGACATGGCCATGACTTTAGCAAGACATTCACATGAAGCTACTTAATGACGGTACGTTCTATTAAACAGCAAAATTGTAGAGGTTTTAAAATAAAAAATAAATAAATAAACTATAGGTCAATACATTAAAGTAGATACATGCGCACCAAAACATGGCCTAACTTGAGCATCGTAAGACCTGCACAATAAAGGCGTTAACACTTCTCCTTAAATTTGTTGCTATCGCAAATTGAAGAGGTGGAAGTTTTTGAATAAACGAGATTTTGGAAGATTTAGATTTAGGGCAAGATTCATCGTCACAGTGCTTAGGATTCCATTTAATTTAAATCTTCATGTTTGTAGTATGCACATAAGGTCATCTCCAACCCATTTAACTAGAATGGTGCACCTTTAACACCATTTTATTTACTCTTCTCCAATCCATTACACCAAGTCAGGCTTGGACATTTTAATTGGAATTGAACTTCCTGAATTGGAATCTCCGGTTCCAGTCCGATTCCAAAAATAAATAAATTAGGAATTGAAATCGAGAATTGTAATTGTAAGTATCTAAAACCTTTATATATATATATATATATATATATATATATATATATTATTTACAACTTATAGACTGAGTAAAAAGAATGTAAAACCTAAAAACCCTAACTTGGATAGTGATTTGTCTAAAGGACCCTGTACTCGCACAAAAGAATTGTACAAACTGCATTAAATAAGGTGATGTGGATTAAAAAGAAAAAAAGGAAACAGACTTATAAAACACAGCACGTGCACATCAACTACATATGTAATGCATTGTACAAACAACTTTATCCTCGTCTAAAATTCTACTCTAACCCTAAGAAATAGAGATTGACACCTATTTTTTGCCCTTTCGCATCATATCAACTTGTTGTATTTCAGAGGTTAGTACATGTTAATCTTTGTAATTTGAGTTTTCTATGAAAAAAAAAATTTCAAGTTGGGTTGTGATGTAAATTGATAAATCAATGCATTCATTCTTTATAATTCGAGTTTTTTACTTTATTTTTTTTTTATAACGTGACAATTGAACTTGATATATTCATAGATTGGACTGTTATGTACTTTTTAGTTATCTTGAGTTTGTTGTTCTCTTTTGAAATATAATTTTTTTCTTTTTAAATCAAACAGATGGAGTTCGATATGTGAATTATAATTTCTTGATTCTGTATAGTTTTGTATCTAATTTATAATTTTTTTGTCAATTCGTTTTTAAGAGTAGAAGAATTTAGTAGTGTCCATAATTAAATTATATGATCTAGCATGTTAAATTTCTCAAGAAGATCTTTAACATATTTTTGTTGTGAAAGAAAAATTTCAGCATCCCATTGTTTCACTTCCAAACCCAACAAATAACTAATCAAACCCAAATCAGTCATTTCATATTCAGCTGCCATAATCCTCTTGAAATCATTAATTAAAGTAGCACTATTTCCAGTATAGATCAAATCATCCACATAATGACATAATCAGTACCTCTTTAGCTCCTTTAGTTTTAACATACAAAGTATGTTCACTTGCACTCTTTTGAAATCTATTTTTTAAAAAGTGCCAGTCAATCCTTTCATATCAGGCCCTTGGTGCTTGCTTGAGACCGTAGAGTGCTTTCTTCAATTGATACACTTTCATCAATTCACCTGCAACTTCACAAGCTCTAGGCTGTTGCATATATACTTCTTCCTCTAATAAACTGTTCAAAAAGACTGATTTGACATCAAATTGATAAACATGCCATTTATAGTGACAAGCAACTGAAAAGATAATGCGGATATTATTAACCACATGCAACTAATCGTGCTTTGTATTTTTGAACCGATCCATCGGGTTTGTACTTTAGCTTGTACACCCATTTTAGCTTCACAAATTCTTTTCCCATTTGCAACTCAAACATGTTTCCATATCTTTTTTTCCAATGCCTTCATCTTCCCATCCATTGCATTCTGCCATTTGTTGCTTTTTATAGCTTCGAAATTACTTGGCTCTTCAGCTTCTGTTCATAAATATCTTGCAATGATCTCCATTTTCGTGGTGGTGTGATTGAGGAAGAAGAGTTTGGTGATGTTAAGTCGGAAGAGCTGGAAGTGCTCGTACTAGGTGTTGAAAGGCTAGTACTAGGTGTTGAAGGACCCAAATCACCATGGTCACCACCATCTTCTACAAACTCTAATGGTTCAGCAACAAATCCAATATCTTTAGATCAGATAGTTGTTCACCATATTTCCTAATTTTATTCACTACTTCATCAAATTGTTAAGTTATCCATACAATCTGCATCTTTCATGAAGGAGCTTTTCAAATTTCCTACGAAGTGTTTGAAGTTTGACAATAACCACCTTGGCAATTCCTTGGTAGCCATTCTTGAGTGCATCCCATGCTTCCTTGGATTTTGTTGCCGCTGAAATTCGAGGGAAGAGTGTCTCATCCACTAATTGTTGAATGAAATAGAGAGCTTTGACATCTCTCCTTCGAACATCTTTTAAATATTCAGTTGGCACACCTTCTTCAACATATCCTCTCTCTATCAGTTCCCATAAATCTTGGGAGATGAACGAAGTCTTCATCTTTGTGCTCCAGACATCAAATCCACTGCCTTCAAAAAATGGAATTGTAGGCAAGGTAGAATTAATCCCAGCATTGTTGTTTGCCATTAAATAGTAACTTGGACCTTCTCAAGCTAGAGACCAAACTCTAATACCAAATGTAAAAAAAAACAGAGTTTGAATAACAAGAAAACCAGAAATTACTCTTAAGAATTAAATCAAATAAATGGAAGGCACAAAGATGTAGGAAGGTTTTGCTCCGCATTTTATTCAACTGAGAACCTATTATAACACACAGGAAAACAACTACTTCAAAGCATTCAGGAAACAGAAAACCAAAACTTAAAGATATTCCTAAAATGAAGCATAAAACAAGGCTCTAAACCATTGACTCTCTCAAACACAAAATGATAAACATGATTAATTATGACTTATGCTAATTTATTTTTGCATTACAGTAACAATCTAAGCATAATTGCGGTAATCCTTCTTCATGAAATCAATCAATGGGGAACCAACTGATCTTCTTGCAATTATAGAGTACATCTCCCACCATTTCATAAAGGTACTTCGTGGCAAGAAGATCTCAGGGGACACTGCATAGTTCTTTATCAGATCCATCATAAACCCTTCAAATCTAATCAGGTTTTCCTTTGAGGATCTTTGATCTTCTGGACTGCTTTGGCCATCTTTCAGCAAGTCACACGAGATAACAGCTTCCTCCACATGTGCCCAAAAGCATGAATTCTCAGTAAGACTACAAGCTCTATTCCTCTCAATTGCATTCCCCAACAGCTTGTCCTCATTAAACCAATCCTCTAAAAGTATATAATGTTCGGATCTTCCTTGAGTTATATAGTCCCTGTGGCCTTTCTTGTAGTAATCAGCTATGTCAAGTGGTTCAACCATTCTTCTATAATTAGTTCCTGCATATAGCCAACGCTTGCGAAATGACGCTCCTTCTTTCTGCGGCATTTTCTTTACTTCAGCTACCATTCTCTTCCAATATTGCGTGAGAATTCTATGACGCTTGATGATTTCTTCTCTGCTTTTGATTTTATCTCTGCTTCCTGATTGTCCGTTCTTGTAACTGTCATAGTACCCGCCCTCGTCCTCTGCTACCTTCTTATACCATTCAAGATACGCCATGTCGACTTTTCTATCATTTAGCTTCTTGTTGGGATCAAATACATTCCTCCCGCGTATTAAAAAATTCTTTGCCCTCGCTGCAGTATTGGTTGTAAGAGAATTCAATGCGCCGCCATCCCCCTTTATTTGCAATTATATGAAAAAGCAAGACCAGGGAATTCATGATAGATATAGTCATAAAGATATACAAAGTTCTAGAAGTCTTGGGTCTAGGTTCTGTTATTTGTAAGAGCACATGTCCATTAACTTCACATAAAATCCCTCATGCTATGTTTGTTAAGGAGGAATGGGAAGTACTGGACAATATTAAGGAAGGAAAAAAGTTAAAAGTTAAAAATCTTATTCTTTTAGTGTCTAGTGCAGTCTAATACCACTACTTATCAAACATACAGTTGGCCTTAGCAGTCCATATTGTGCAATGTGGTGGACAGACTTGTTTCTCAAGCTCTTTAGCTTAAAAGATGATTGATTGATTAATTTAGACTGATTTACCTGTGTTTCAACTCCAATTGCCGTTAGCTGCATGGTGATTCCTGCTAGTAACGGATCCATAATTGAGCCGTGTAGTTGTGAAATCCCCTTGTTGATTGATCTATGCTTGAGGTTTTCTAAAATCGACCTATAATCTGTAAAACGAAGGCTGTTTTGTGAATTTTGGTTTCCGACAAATTTTGATCCCATTGCCTTCAATAATTCCAAAGTCGATTCAGGTTCCTCAAAACAAGCACATCCTGATTCTGTACACAAGAGAAATGTACCAAAGGGCTTGTACAGATGAGTTTGGGAAGTAAAACCATCAGCAACACTATTACAAGGTGCAATAAAAAGCTGTGGAAATAAGTCTAGATTTGAGACCACATGCAAAAAACTCAAATTCCATGTTGGGCGTTCCGATATGGCTTGCTGGAAACTTTTGTCACCTAGAAGGGGTGACCCAAAAGTGATGCAAATAGGGCGTTTGGCTTTTGGTGACATGCTATCAAGCAGCCATAAGGTGAAGAGACATGCGATTGATCCCCCGAGAGAGTGTCCAGTGATTATTAGCGGATTGGAATTGCAATACTGCATTAAAGAACATAAGCAAGAATAAATGTAAGCATTTGCCTCATCCCAATATGAACGAACTCCAATTTAAACCTGACAAGAACTAGTAGATACGGGAAGCCAGCCACAAAACAATTTCCAAAATCCAATCAAACCCCAGCATCATAATGCTTATCTATATCTTTCTAAATGCACCTATATAATTAGGTATGCAAACGACGTTGTCTATACTTGAAATATGTCTCTTTCTAGACCTCGTCCCTTCAAACACTGCAATCTCTTTGATCTGCAACCAAATCTTTTCTCAATACATGCTTAAGACTTCATTCCCTTGGAGGACCAATGACAGACCAGCATTACTCCTAACACTTGATGGTTTTGCAGATAAATGAGATAGCAGCATTCGAGAAACAGTAAGGCTAAACAAGAATTTTTGGAGTTATCCTTGTACCTGGGCACAAAATGGCCACTATCATGCACACTATATAAACTGGAATTGAACAATACAAATATGAGGTGGTAGGCAGTACTCCAAATGACTTGACAGTGTCCGGCTTCCAATACCATAAAATTCATCTCAACTAACAAGACAAAAGGGAAATGACTGTGCATTCAATTTCAGTCATTATTTTTCTACTCAAACTGCACATCAATGGCAAAGCCCTTTATAAACTTGTCTATCAACCCATTAATCCTTAATTTTGTTCAAGTGTGATTAATGATACTGTGTAACATTTAACATATTTGACAGAAGCCATTCATAAAAAAGCCACAAAATCAACAAACTGAATCGACAGAAAAATATTTCTTGCACCTTACCTGGGCTTTCAGAAGAGTTAACTCATTTAACAGAGACGAAAACACAGTTACGGCTTCTTTATGAACAGAAAACGATCGGTTGACATTTGTACAAACAAAGCCAAATAAATCAAAAACCCCATTCAGTTCTTCCGATGAAACCAAATCCCTATTCACAGTATCTTGATTCGAAGATGCAAAAGCAATTATAGTACCATTTGGGCGATTATCGTACACTTTATACAAAACAGAAGGCGGAGTTAAACCATTGGTATGAATATGATCCTGTCTAAGAATCTCCGAAATTTCCTTCCATGAACGCTGGAGAAGATCTGAGGTTACTATAAGATTTGCGAGTTCTAGTCCACTGCTGAACCTGGAAAAATACAGAAAAATTTGTAATAAATATTAATTGAAGATTGTTAGATTGAAAGAATTTTACTCACAAGCAAAGCTGGTTCATCTTGATTCCTCTGATTCCTCTTTAGAAGAATAGCAAACGAGAACGTATGAAAATTTATTGTCAACTCAAAGTCAAGGTGAAGAACAGTCAGCTATAAATAAATAAAACATCTGGACTTCGAGGAATCACCGACCACAAGGATGTAATGGAGTCAGAGCTGTCGCTATCATGTGCATCAATCGCACAATTTTAATAACACATTCTTTCCTCTATTTTTCTCTTATTTTTAACCACACAATTTTCAATAAAATAATATTACTTATAAATAAAAAATTCTTTCTTATTTTTTATATCAGCCCGTGTTTTTTTTTAAAATTCGTTATAAATCTATAATTTTTTATAATGCATTTAAAATTTTTGCAATTTATGTATGTTATAAATAATAACTAAATATTAATATATATATAAAAAATACATTTAAACTTTAAAAAAATTTATATTACTTAGTCACGGGCGATGACAAGCCCCTGGCCAAGTCGACGCCCCAAAATGGGACTCGGCTCAAGTCTCGGCTCGGTGGAATCGAGCCTGAGCCGCAAGAACTGACGCGCTTTTTTGACCTCTCTACCTCCAATTAAGAGTGGCCATTTTCTAACACAAGAAAATGTATTTTACTCCGCTTACTCTCCAACTCATAAATACAATCCACTCTTACGCATTTAAGTAAAGCATCTCAAGGTCACATAATTTTACATATTTGATTGAGCCAAATGTCTGTTTCATCCAATTTTTGAGTTTAGTCAAGGGTATTCTCATCATTTTTCATCTTTCTTCCCCATTGGAACTAATTTTCTCCTCTACTTCTTTCTCTAAAAACCAACCTTTAGTTTCTTGGGACATGAACACAAAATGAAAAGATTGAGGCTACCGGTAGGAAAAAGGAAGAAGGCAACGTGCTTTTCAAGACCGAAAAATATGTGAGAGTCTCAAAGAGATATGAAAAATGTAATAATTCCCAAGGGATTCTGACTCCATTTGATTTGATAACAAAGTATTATTTTTGTTTATCTTTAAGTCATGTGCCTTACATGGAGGATTTTGAACTCAAGCCGTCAAGTACATCGAGTATGACACCTCCTTTAGTTAATAGGAAAAGAAACAGTCCAAAGCACTGAAGAACACTTACAACTTGTACAATGCAGCTTGCATATTGAAATTGAAAGATTATAAGCGGACATAGAAGCTATGTACAAAGGTTTGCCTATCTGGATAATTGGTTTATTTTAATTGTCATTTCAAATCATGAATTTCATTTGTTTGATAAGAAAAGTGTGCAAAGGTGTTGGAACTCTAGAATACAAACATGAAGGCACTTTACAGAAGGGCTTGAGCATACATGAACATGGCCGATTTGGATTTGGTCGAATTTGATATTTCATAGGAAAGAATAGAGGAAAATGGGTTCAAATGGAGAAGAAAGAGAAAAAAATAACGAGAATACCCTTCACTTAACAAATAAATTGGATGAAAAATAACATTTTGAGCAATCAAATGTGTAAATAAGGGTGAAAATACCAAAAAAAGAAGAATGTGTGAACGTTTTCCACAATAATAATTAAAATTATGGATGTTATTTGTTAATTACCCTTTTATAGAATTAAGTTTAAACACATGATTCAATCCAATATGCATTGAGTGTACTAGTATTACTATTTAGATAATGCTATTCCATAATGCTATTCCACGATTAAGACAAATTGCTCACACTAAATGGTAAATTAGCTAACTACTATCGTCTTTAAACAAGGTGACAACCCCCATTATCGATAGTAGTCAATATTTATTCTTTTTAAAAATAATAGATTGTTTTATATTATGCTTTTCAACGCAAGTATTCCTGGGATATTATCTCAAAGTGATCAATGTCAATTAAATGTTTACTCTAATAATTAATATTAATATTTTAGAATAATTTATATTTATTTATGCAACTAGAGTATCATTATATTCTAAAACAGGTGATCTCTCTTCAGTGCACAATGAACATCACTACGTAAAATGCAAATCAAGAGAAAAATACTCCCTCTAATCATCTATGCACAATAACCACGTAATCCAAAACGTAGAAAAGAAGAATTATAAGTATGATAGAACCTTAGTTGACACCCAATCTACTAGTCATGCTTACCATTATGGAAGAGAATATGCAATTAATCGAGAAAGAACTACCCGAAAGCGAGGACACTCCCGGAGATGTAAAGAACCCGAGCACCGAAGGCCAACAACATGGAAACCAGAGACAAATCGAAATAACAGAAGACTCAGATGAATTCCAGAGGTAAGCTCTAATACCATATAAAAATTTTGTTGAATGCCCTCGTGTGAGGATCCGTACGGCTAGATCGTAGAGATTCCATCTATGGTTTGAGTCTATATATAATAAGTATACTCACACCGTAAACTGAAAACGAAATTACATATACAAACTAATTATGGAAATATAATCTCCATAATCGTTTCCATTGACATTTTTTGATCCAAATTTTGAGTAAAAACTTTCAATAAACACATTGTATTTCACAAATTGCCATGCAGTTAAATATCTAACTGAAATCTTCTTCGTCTTGGAAGCTCAAATTCAATGTTTGTAACTTGAAGCCCGATCCCTGTATTGTCTCGACCAAACTTGAAGCCACCCCAGTAGCTTGTACGGTTGTTTGCTTTGTTAACTACACAATATGGAAAGAGATCATCAACTTATTATAGTGATATTGATCGTGAATCGAAAAAAATTTATATATTCTATTTTCTTAAATAATCTTCACAGTCCAGTTCTTATCCCGTGCCGTTACTTTCCCTCTTTGATACCAAAAGATCGTAAATATGGAAAGCAAGAGCAAATCACACCATATTTCGGTTTCATAATTTTCTAGAAACATGCTTGAATAAGCTTAAAAGGTAGGTAAAAGAAACTTCTTGTTTCTTAACATTTTTGTTTTAAGTTAATGTTTTTCTTACTTTAAAGTAATGAAGTTGCTCATTTCAAAAGAAAATCTTACCTTATTTATTAAAAGAAAGACTTGTATACTTTTTAAGTAAACTCTTTAAGCCCAGCCAAACATGCTCCTAAAATCTTAAAAAATTACCACCATACTCTTCAAGTGTGAGAACAATGCATTTCAACTAAACAAGCATCTAGACAAAATTACTATAGCTGGATTCACAAATGAATTACCTTTCAAGTCTTTTAGTACTTTCTTGGGTTTGAAATTGAAAAGCTCATTTAAGAAAGTACAGGAAGGAAAAAAAAAAACATAAATATTTTTCTCCGATCAATTTCCACATAATTTCTCAGCTTCTTAACGAGAAAATTGTTAGCCCCTATTTGAGCCCCATTTTCTAAAATTCATTTTTTCGAACTTATTTTCAATTACACATTCTCCCAATGATATAATTTTGTATTTAAATCCAAAACTTTTATTTACATTTAAACTGGACATTCTCCAAAAAATCACTATTATAAAACTCATTTTCACAACAAAATGGGGCCCATTAATCTTATGTAACCAGAAACGAGTAGTAAAGCTTCACCTTCACACTGGCAATGCCCTCAAGAACTTGTACTTCAAGATTTGTAACACCTTCTACGTCCTACATACATACAAATAGATATATCAGAAAGAATGACAATGCATGAACTCATACACTCTCATCTATAATTGGAAGATTTAGTGCCTCATTTTTGAAGAAATATATTATAAGTAGCCATCAAATTTTAATACAAATGAATGTTTTCAGCCAATGGAATATAAGAAAGGTAAAGTCACCCTGCCAGTGTTTTACCATCTTGGATTGAAGATCTACTCAGGTGATTCTGTTGAGCTTGGAGCATATTTGGTTAAGCTTAAAAGTAACTTTTTTGCAAATCATGTTTGAGGTTTTTTAAAAGTTACATTTTCTGTTTTGAATTTTCAACATTTTTACTGTTTTTGGCTCTCTGTAGAAAATGTATTATCCCTTTTTTGAAGTGAAGCTTAGGCAAACATGCTGTCATATAATTAGAAGTGGTCAGTTTTCTGTGTAGCTATTTCAAACTTACGTGGGGACTAGAGGTGGTTTCCAGTGCTTGGGAATTTTAATGATTTCTTTATCTACCAGCATTTGCAATTTGTAAGACTCATTTGAATCCCTTTGAAATTTATAGTTTCCATTATTTTCCCGATAACTGTGACACATTTATATTGACTCCTAGAAACAGATTTCCTAGACTTGCCACGGCTGACGGCTATACAGAATTTAAGCGGCATGAAGAAAGAGTTGGATATGAAACGATGGAAATAGCCATCATACATTTACTTGAGCAACATAAGTCAAAAATGCAAAAGGGAAATGAACTCATAAAAAAAAAAAAGGTTCAACATGGAGTGACTAGTAAAAGTTTCAGTGCTACAGAAAATCCACAAGGTATGTTTCTGATCCAGGGATCATTGTGCATCCATATAGATCCCATAAGAAAAACAATAAACTTAAGAAAATTAGACAGTTCGACTTAACCTTGAGACCTGATGTTTTAGTTTCAAACATTTCAAATGTCAAGAAAACAAATGTCACTGTACGTCACAAATTATGAAAAGGAGAGTATTATATAAATGAATACCTCCAAAGCTTTGGTCACTGTGGGAATAGCAGAGTCAGTCATTGATCCTTCTGCCTAGTCATTTCAAGAAGGCATAAAATGGGAGTCAGAGCCAGAATGATGATTTTTAACAGTATCTTGCTAACAACTCAAGCAACTGTTAATTAGCAGATACTATATAAAAGGATTATGCCACATTAATCATTAGTTATCGTTCCATATTAGTGAAACAAATGATGAATTGTGCAAGAAATCATCATACTTAATGTTTTGTATACCCTCCTCATTCATGCACATTAACATTCTATCTAAGAACTAACACGTGCATAATTTTCATAAATGTATAAGGCAAGACTCGACCTCAACTAGTCTAAAAACTTTTTAAAATGCTATAAACTTTAGTTACTTACACTATGCCTCAGAACTCCCTCTAGAATTTTCTAGACTAAAGCACGCAGAAAATTCTGAAAACTCTAGTTACTTGCTGGAATTTAAGTGCACCGCCATAATTGGAATTATCTAGAGCTTGCTGATTTTATTTCTTCTTTCCACCGCAAATATAGGAACATTGTAGAAGAAAACAGTCATTGACATATTGGAATTGTAAGGAAGCTGCAACTGCCAATGTTATCTATAAATATAAGATGGCTGTAAGTAATGTGTATGAGTACCACAGTGAGTGGAGATATTGAGGATTAATTGAGGTGCTGTGTGTGGAGTTTTACTTAGGCCAAGGTGAACTCAACAAATTTGGTATCAGAGTAAGGTGGTCGGGGAAGGATTTTTAAGCTTCTGGAGTCTGTGCATCAAGTGAAATTGTGAAGCTTTTACAAAGCTTGCTTGATAACGAGGAGATTATTCAAGTCACAATGGCCGATCTACAAGTGATAGGCGGAGTGAAGAATCTCAACAATCAAAATTACACAGCATGGCAAACTTGCATGGAGTCGTACCTCCAATGACAAGATTTATGGGAACTAATTGGCGAAAATGACGTGACACTATCGGAAGAAGCCAGAGCTATGAAGAAATGGAGAATTAAAGCAAGGCTATATTCATGATAAAGACAACAATGAAGAGGAATTGATGGAACATATACGGAGGGATAGAAACACATCGAAGGAAGCAAGGGACACTTTGGTTGTACTATTCTCAAATAAAAATGACTTAGAGGTTGTAACTTTTGAAAAATGAGTTTATCTCTATTGCCCACGGAGAAATCATGATAAGTCAATATTTTAATAAAATAAAATATCTTTGTTGTGAAACTTCTGAATTATAAGCTACGAGTAAAATTTCAGAAGTTAGAATGGGAAGAATAATCATACACGGAAGAAGCACTATATAGTTATAAAAAATACGCTGATCCCATCAACAAAGTAATAAAGAATTAAAAGAAAATAAACGCGAAGAAAGTTCTCAGACAAGGTAAGCCCAATAAAGTCGCGACAAGAAAGGTCATTCGTCCAAGAAATATCAACGTGGAAAATGAGGTCATTATGCTAGACATTGCTAGGGTGTGTTTGAGCCACATTATTTTGGAAGAATGTATTTTGAAATGGTAGATTGATGGAGAATGTGTGGTTGAAAAAGAAGAAAATGTTATTGATGTGATGAAAAATATTATTTTATTGCAAATATGTGGTTGAAAATAAGTAGAAAAAATGAAAATGAAAATTTTAATGTGTAC
>CAIGRP010050348.1:0-27383 GCA_903798385.1 Fraxinus cuspidata
CTTCCAATCAAACGGACCCTTATAGATTTCAATTTTCTGAGATATACTGAAGAAAAAATAAATTGTAACATTTTCATATGAAGAACAACAACACGAATATACTTTTTTAACATTATGTCATGAGAAACTGATTTTTGTTGAAATGATAATGTGAATGCATAAAAAAGTTGAATAGCGTCATAAATTTTCAGCAGATATTTAGGGCATGTTATCTTTACCATTTTCAAGCCGTTTTCTATTTTCGATTTTCCAAAACAGCGAAAACGCGTGCTCTTTCCCATTTTCGAAAACACGTTTTTGAAAACAAGTTAAAAATTTGTAAAGAAAAAACTCAAAACGACAAATTTGTTACTTTGGGTGTTTTCAGTTATAATCAAGTCAAAATTTTCAAAACGCGTTTTGAGCGTTTTCAAAATAATTTTTCAAAATGTCAAAAAGAACACATTTTAAAAAATCTCAAAAATGAACACTCAAAACACAAAACACAAAATGAATTCAAAACTGAAAACACAAAACTGAAATATAAAGAGAACAACCCCTTAGGTTTTCTTTCTGGCAAATGAAAAAAGAACATCTATTTAATTAATTTTCAGAAAATCCATAAAATGAAAATGATAATGATCCAAAGTACTAAATATATATAGTGGATGTTTGGTGGTGATTAAAATTATATTTTTAGTACATTGTGATAGAAGTTTTTGAAATATATGGTTGAAAAGTTATGGGACCTACGAAAAATATGGTTAATATTGATTATTTGACTTTGAATTATATTAAAATTTGATTTTAATCCGAAACAAATGGGGCCTATTAGGAACAGAAAATTACCTTGAATTTTCGTGCCAGAATTGTTAGTAGTTCAAAATGTTGGCGATGGTTCAGACGTGGCGATATGCGTGGCAGTATGTTGTGGTCTTGGATTAGAGTTAGCTATGTCAACGAGCTGAGCTGAGCCGAGTCGAGCCGAGACTCTAAGCTCGGGCTTAGCTCGAGCTTTTTTGGGGTTGAGCTTTTTTGGGCCCAAGCCGAGCCTAACAAAAGCTCGGCCTAAAAAATGAGGCTCAGCCCGAACTTTCGGCTCGAGCTTTTTTGGGGCTGAGCTTTTTTGGGCCCAAATCGAGCCGAACAAAAGCTCGACCTAAAAAATGAGGCTCAGCCCGAGCTTTCGACTCGAGCCTTAGCGGGCCGAGCTGAGGCGGCTCGATCTTTTTTTTTTAAAATTTTTTTTATAGAGAATAGAGCCTGCAAGCAGGCAGCTACAGGTTTAGGGAAAAAAAATAAAAAAAAATTTTTTTTTTTTTAAATGAGCTCATACGGGCCGGGCTCTGCTCAGACTTTTTCCGAATAAAGCCCGAGTCACCCGAACCATCGAGTTTTTTTGCCATCTCTAGTTAGAGTGGGATGGATGGAAAATGATTTACCTTTTTATCTTTTCATATTTTTGAAATTTTTTGTTTTTGTTTTTCCTTTTTTTTTTGAATAAGTAATTTGACTAAATTGTCCATTGAATAAAAACAAAATAAGGATAATTGCATTGCACATAAAAACTAACGTCCTCTTAGAATACATTTCCTTCAAAAGGACTATTTGAACCATTAATGAAAATTTTGGGACCATTTGTGTCATATTTGAAAGCTTTGGATAAAAAATATAATTTGAGCAAATGTCTGGAACCATTTACACCAATTTTCATCATAAAAATGCATTTCGGGTCCATTTGATTGGTTTAAATTCCATGAAAAATGTCAAGTCCAAAGAATTCAATTTTTACTTTGACTGTTTGATATGAAACTGAAAATAAAGTTCGAATTCTAAGGCACAGCTACTTTAAACTTGTTTTTTGTCAATTTCATGAAAAATGCATTACTATGGGGTATTTGAGTTTTTATTTTCCATGTACATGGAATTGGAAACACTTTCTCATTTACCAATCAAACAGATCCTTATATTTTAATCTACAATTTAACGTTAACGTATCGGTTGAACTAGTAATCTATTGATCAAGTTATAATCTCCATGGATAGTATGACGAGTAAACTATTTGAACATAATTCATCATAATCTAGGGGGGCCGGGTGTGTGAATATTTATTTCCTTAACGAAATTTAAACCTCGGATTTGGTGAATACTCAAAAAATAGGTCATACATTGAGGATATTTCATATTTCTAGAATTAGAATTCAAGAGAATAGTGTAATTCCTAGATCTGTAGCTGCACATTAATTAATTAATAATAATTTAAACACATTACTTTAATTTCCCCACAATATCTCTACTCTTAAACCGTTTACCTTTCGTAACCAGACATACTACCATATTCTCTAGTCTTGCACCAATATCATATTATTGGAATGATAGGAACGAACTTTTTCGTGGACCGACCTTGGAATTGGACAAAGATGTGTGATTATCGTGCTATACTCTTACCTTAAAACAACATTTGTTTGTTCTATTACTACGTAAAGTTGACATAATCTTCTTACCTCATATACTTGACTCACACACAAACAAACAAAAAAAAAAAGGGGGAAAACCACTTCAAAAGCTTGTCTAACTCATTCCTAAACTTACAATCCCACTCCAAAATACAATTCTAGTTCTATCCTTGGTGGGATGTATTTGACAAAGAAAGAGTAAAAAAGAAAGGAAAAGAAAGTCCCGTAGATCGAACGGTTTAGTTTGAATAAATTTTGAGATATTTTCAAATTAAACCATTTAAAATGGTTTGGTGAATTTCCCAAATAAAATTAAATCATTTTAATATGCAAACCAAATTATAATTTGTGAGTCGATTCAATATCAAGCTGCAATTTAGAGATTCTCCGAGTTAAAGCTCCTATAACCTCAAAAACTTTCCAATTTACACAATTTTTAAGGCGAGGGAATAGGGACAGGGTTGTCACTATGAAAGTCAAGAAAATAAATCTGGTAACTATTTATTGTAAGTATCTTGTTACATATACATTAAGATTTATATAAAGAATTACATAATATCATATAACATTCTACCATTTGTCAGTTTAAAACACAATTACTTTTTCCACCAAATCATTTCCCTTCACATCATTTTCCGTAACCGCTTATGTACTATTTTGATGTACAAGTAGCAACGTCTTTATTCTAATGGCTGGAATTGTATGACCGTACGAGTATAGCCAAAGGGTTTATGCGTTAAAATCTAATTCGTGAGGTGCTTTAAAAGCTATCTTGGAATTTATGGGCATTAAATGGGTTTTTACTTTTTAAATGGATCCTATTTGTAGTTAATAGCATTAATTAGGTGGTAATATTTGTAGTTATTAAATTGGTCAAACAGACATGTATGTGAATTGAAATAAGCCTCTTTAAATGTGTGTTTATTTTCACGTTTTAAAAATGATCTAGAATTGGACTATAATTTTACACATTTCTGGCCAATTTGATCATACCAAATCAATTCAAGTATAATTTGGTCTCAGTTAGAAGATGGAGGGCTAATATGACGTAGTAATTTTTTTTTTTTTTTCCTATTTTTGATGTGAACCGGTGGAAATATGTTTTGATACGACTTCAAAATGCATTAAAAGAGGGAGAGGGAGCGATAGAGAAATAGTAACATGATTGTTAGTTTTTTTCTGACTCTTAGTTAAACGGTTCAGTTCGATTTCAAATGAGTTTTAAATCATCAAACCATTTTAGAGTGATTTAATTCGATTCAAAAAAAAACATTAATGAATTTATGTGAATTCAAACCGACTTGAGTAGAAACAATTTCAGTGTAGATTGGGCGAGATGGCAATTTGGATCATAACAAACTCAGTTAATCCAGTGGGTTGGACTTGGGCCAAGGAAGGTCCAACTCAAGCTGCCTCAATATTAAGCAATTGGCCACGTGCTCCCAAGGAAAAGAAAAATGGCAGTGCCCGACATATTTGACTCGATTGAAACTTGTGCAACTACTTCGTCTTTCTTAAAGTAGATACTTTAGAAAAATTCACATAACTCGGAATTGGTCAATCCTCCAAAAATAGGTCAAATCAAGATATTTTCATATTCCAAAATCCGAATTGAATAATCTATTCAAGAAGAATAGTGTATTTCTAGCGTTAAAGTCCCGTTTGACCATTGTTATTTAATGTTATAATTTTTAGAATAGTGTTTTTTAAGAAAATATTTGATCGAAAAGAAAAATGAATTTTTTTTATGTGTATTAAATTTTATTGAAAAATGTATGACTAAAAAGAAGAAAGATAAAAGTGAGTTACAAATTTAGCGGAGTTAATTTGTAGATTTCAATGAGCTGTTACACTGTTACCCTTGACAATCTGACACGTCTGTATACCCTACACCGAAACTTCTCGTTCTTTCCTCCCCTTTCAGTTTTCTTCCCCCTCCCCTATCCCCCCTATATTCGTGCACCAAAAATAATTTTCAACGGACCGTTCTAGATGTGACAGGGAATCCAAATTTCTCTTTCTCGTGTAGATCAGCACCAGGATTTTCGATTTAGGTTATGTTTTGTTAGTTGATTAGTCCAAAGTATGTTTTTAATACGATTTTATAGAGATTCTTTGTTTAGTTGTTGAGTTTGATGTGATTTTGGTTAATTTAGGGAGGAGGAACTATGGCTCCGCCACCGGTTGATCGAAACGGAGGGGAATCGACGGCCGGCGATATGCCGAGATGTGTTCCGACGCCGTTTTTGACCAAAACTTACCAGCTCGTGAATGATTGTACCATTGATGATATCGTCTCGTG
Organism: Fraxinus cuspidata; assembly: GCA_903798385.1. Lineage (NCBI taxonomy): Eukaryota > Viridiplantae > Streptophyta > Magnoliopsida > Lamiales > Oleaceae > Fraxinus > Fraxinus cuspidata. Next base: position 4,738 of record CAIGRP010050348.1, read on the forward strand.
GAATGAAGATGGATCTGCTTTTATCGTATGGAATCCTACGGAGTTTGCTAGAGATTTACTTCCAAAGTATTTCAAACACAACAATTTCTCAAGCTTCGTTCGTCAACTCAACACTTACGTAAGCTTAATCGCCTCGAAGTTTTCACTAGAAATCCAATTCATAATTTTGTATTATATATATATATTTATTTATTTATTGATTGATCGTCTTTTTGGTAGGGATTTCGAAAGGTTGTACCTGATCGATGGGAATTCTCAAACGAATACTTTCGGAAAGGCGAGAATAAGCTTCTGTGCGATATTCAACGTCGGAAAATAGCGACCCCGTCATCAACCTCTGCGGCGCTACCATCACCCTTGGTGACGGAGACGGAGGCGGCAGCGCAGCTGTTACAGTCTACACCTCAGCCGCGGGAGGCTTCCCTGACAGATTCAGGTGAAGAGCAAATTCTTTCGTCGTCAAACTCCCCTCAAGTTGTTGGCGAAACGAAAGGCAGCACGACGGACCTGATTAGAGAAAATGATAGGCTAAGGAAGGAGAACGTGCAGCTAAACAAAGAGCTTGGCAAGATGAAGAGTCTGTGCAACAATGTTTATGTTATGATGTCGAATTACGCAACGAATTGCATTAGCCATGAAAATGGCGATCATAATAACAGAGTTCAATCTTCTGAGCCGATGGATCTACTACCGGTGAAAAGATTTTGCGAACAGTTGCAATGCGTCGCCACAGCCTCTCCCTCCGCCGCCGCTAACGGCAGCGTAGAGAAAAATATTAGATTAGAAGCGGAGGAATTGAGCGCGAGATTGTTCGGGGTGCCGATTGGTGTGAAGCGCGGGAGGGAAAGCGAAGGTGGTTCGGTGGAGCATGAGATGGAATTGCAGCTGCAGCAGCCAGGGATGGGAGTGAAATCTGAGCCGTTGGATAGACAATAGCGTCGATGATCAGGAGGAGATTATGTGGTTGAACGGCTTTGATTCGCTAAATCAAAAGACGTGTAATTGGTAAGGATGATGAGATAAACGGTGGGCGGCATTAGTTTATAGTGAGTAAAAGGTGAATGTACAACTGTATTATTCAAAAATTAATTGAACAGGTGTACAAGGGTCTGTCCGAGGTGAGTCACGTGTGTCGACAATCTTAACAAGATAGCCTTTTTTTCAGGAAGCTTCTTGGACTTCTTCAGAAAAAAAAAAAAAACTTTTTTGGATTTTCAGGAAAATAGAAAATAAAAACATCTTTTTTTCCAAACTGTGATGTGTGCTCATTTCAGCATGGGAAGTAATTAACATTAATGTGTGTTAATTTCAGTTTTAGAGAAATTAATTTACAATTTATGGTTACTGAATTTGCACAATATATTTTCGTTAATGTTGAAATCTTGTTGTAGATCGATGTCAATTTCAGGTGGCCTCGAATTAATATTAGGATCCGTTTGATTGGAAGGGTGGAAAGAAAATGAATTACAGGGAAAGTAATTGATAGAACTTGTTTTCCAGGGAATTGTTAATTAAGTGTGTTTGATTGGTATAATTTTCCACCTGGAAAATTTTTGAAATTTTGAATCATTTTGTTCACGTTTGACTTTATTTCAATTGAAGCTGTTTTTCGAGAGAAACGCAACATTCGAAGAAAGATGCATTTCAATGAAAGTGGCAGTGAAGAGGTAAAACAATCAATTGAAGAATCTTTTAGGGTCCGTTTTATTAGAAGGGTGGAAAGAAAATGAATTTTAGGGAAAGTAATTGCCTAAAACTTGTTTTTCAGGGAATTGTTAATTAGTGTGTTTTTGATTGGTATAATTTTCCACCTGGAAAAGTTTTGAAATTTTGGATCTTTTTGTTCACGTTTGACTTTATTTCACATGAAAATTGTTCATTAAAATGAAATTTTTTTTTACAGTTGGTTATGAAATTTGTTATTATTGCCAAAAAGTAAAAAAATAAAATTGCTCGAAAATTATTTTTTCATCAAAGTTTAGTGTTCGTTTAGCTTCATTTTACATGGAAATTATCCATTCAAGTGAAATTTTTTTTAACATTTGGCTTTGAAATTTAGTTCCATTGCCAAAAAAAAAAAAAAAATCTGGCAAAAACTTAAAACCAAGGAAAATAGGTGGGTGGTGGGGGGAGGGGGTGGGAATTGATTTTTCATACCAAATTTAGCCAACCAAACAAGTTCAAAATTGAGAAATGGAATTCATTTTTCATTTTCCCTAGAAAATAAGGTCAATCAAACATTGCCTTAGTTTTTATATAGCACTTAGTGGTGGAATGTGAATACCTGAAGTTGCCATGTCTCTGATGTGAAATTATGTTAAACCAACTCCATAAACAGTTATATTGTTCTATAAATTAATTCACTTTTTAACAATTATTATGGTGAGAAATTACCATTTTATGTATTATAAACCAACTCCATAAACAGTTATATTGTTCTATTCACCATTTTTATGTATTAAGAAAAGATTAGTTAAGTTGAAATACAAAAAAATTACTTACAGGTAAAAATTTACTTAACTCATAACTAAAAAAAATTATTTAAAAAAATCATTTGTAGTAAAATAGAAATTAATTATAAGTAAAAAAATCATTTATAAGCACCAAGTTTGTTTATAAGTAAAACAAATTACTCATGATTGAATATTCACTTAGAATAAGGTATAAAATCCATGTGAGTTTAGATTGATGGATTGATAAGACTCAACAATTAATTTTAGCTTTGCTTTATATTTTAGCAACAAAATGAAATAATTTATTTTTTATACTTATTTTCAATCACAGGTTCTTATAATAAAATATTTATAGGTAAACTCAAAATTTATTCTCACTTTTTAACCATACATTTGAAAAAAAAATTATTTTTCAAAACATTATTTTTACACAATAATGGTCATCAAACATGGACTTAATATAATTCAAAACTATCAAGTACCACCAACCAAACACGCCATTGATGATGTTGACGGCAAAGAATAAATAATATCTTTTAAAGTCTAACTGTATTTTTTTTTTCCTCTTGATTTCACCAGAATTTTTCCAATTCAATTTTTTGTATTTGAGATATCTCTTTTCTTAATTGTAAAATGCTCTATTTATAGCAGATGATAAGAACTCTATAATCATTTGTGGGTTGTGGTCTAAAACCCGTTTTCATAGGTGGAAAAACGTTTTTACTTGATCTATTTACTTGGCATGATTCTATTGGTCTAATCAATTATACACGAATCTGTTTTTGCTTGGGACTTCTTGGACTGTTGGATGATATCTAAGGCTGAGGTTAATGGTATAAATAACCCCTGGTTATTGTACCGGCACTTTCATATGATTTTTTCATTCGGGTTCTTCTGTTGTTCTCTGCTGAGGCGTTTCTTCAGTGTTCTTAGATGGTTTTACTTCTGTTTCTTGAGCAATTTAGTGGCTCTGTGTTGTTGTAATTCCCCTTTACTGAGCATGTAGCATGTAGTATTATTGTTTTACTGGTGTAGTGTTTAGGGTTTTAGGTTTCATTTGGAGAAACCATTAAATTTGCACTAAGTAAGGCTGTGAGGTTCTGATTCTTGTGTTGAATAAGTGTTTTTGAGAGACCCGTTTGTGAATCGATGATCATTTAGAAGGGTTATGATTCAAAGTCTTGGTTGTATGAACTTGTATCATTCTCTCTTGAAGGTTTTTGCATAGTGACGGGCCTGTGGTTACCTCTGAGCCCCCTAAATTAGGCTTGACCGAACTTGGTGAACAATCTTTGTGTTATTTTCGTTTCAACAGTGTTTGATCTTGTGTGCAATGTTTTGTTTATGCGTTATTCGGGTATCATTATTCCAACATCTTTTTTTCTATTTTAATTTTTTGCATTCTTCATAATTTTTGTTAGAATTATGATTAAATTCTCATTTTCGAGTCTTATTGATATTTGTGTATTTACGACATTTGTCTAGGAATGTTATATTTTGACGTAAAGACAGTGCGTTAACTTTAAGGTTATTTGTCTAAGTTTGCACTGAGATGAACCTCATCCATGGTCCGAGGTTATTTGAGGCTTTCAATCACGGTTTTGATCAAGTGTTAAAAGTCCTACGTCCCTTTGTTCAACCATGTTCAGGCAAACTTTGATGATTGAGACATTAAAGTTCATTCTATGACATGTGGGCACGCGATTGGATCACTTTCTATGACTGATGTGACATCCACACGCACTGTAATAATTCTTGGATGTAACATATGGCTCATAAGATTTTCTTGAAATGAATGAGAGAGAGCAAAACGGGAATTCCATCATGAATAATTTGTAGGATTTTGTTACTTTGTCAAAATATTTTAACAGATGCTTTGACCTAATTTGAGGTGACATAAGATGATTTGATAGAAAAGTTGACTGTGTTTAAAACAGTGCAATGATATAATGCCACGTGGTATTATATCAAACTTTATATCAAAGAATCGGGCATTGTAGCATGATTGTAATTCGTATTTCATAAAACCAATAATGGTCAAGAAAAAATGCCAAAACTCGTGAAATTGCACTATAATATGTCATTTCTCAGTCTATAAATTTTTACAAGCTCTACATCCTGAGCAACCTTAGAAAGTGTAAAACACGTAATAATCCCAAACCTGATTGTCACTGGAGGGAAAATGAAAAAGCACAGCAAACAGAAGTAAATCATTCCAGCTTCTATAATCAGTGGCCTGAAACTAGAAACCATTGAATATTCAGCCCGAGTTCAAACTCCAGAACATAAGAATATAAGAATATGATCTTTACCTAAGCCATCTGCGTGCTTATTTCAGCATTACACTGATGCTCCCTGCTACAGCTTCTTCTACTCCAAAACATGCTCGAATGCGTAGTTTTACCGAATCTCATTCCATCAAGTTTTTCCTGTTCATTTGGTGTAGACTGTGAACGACGAGGGGATGCTTCTTGAGTATCACTTTCTCTGGAATCAAAATTTGGACAATGTCCATGGTTGCAGGTGCATAATGGGATTGTTACAGAAGGAAACGGGCTACAAGTCAAGGGGCAGAGAATATCTGAAGAAACAGAATTGGAGCGAGTCTTCCTTACGTCAGGGGAACCAACAGACTCTGATCTGTCTTGTTCTCGATGGTGAAGCATACACGGAGTGCACAGGCTAAGTGATGGGGGTAAGTTAATTTCCTTTACTGAGGAACCGGGCAATTTCACAAATCTGACAATTCCGTGTCGGCAAAGAGGACAAGGAATCGAGCCAGGTGGAACTAACAACTTGGAAGTGATATTACTTGTTGAACAAATGTAGAGTGCACATCTTACACATAGTTCGTGACCGCACCCTACAAAATTACATCATCATAAAATTGAGTAAATTAACACAGGGAATCAAGATTTCTTCCCTGACAACACACAAATATAGACATATAACATTTTCTAACTTATTACAAATATAAATGGATATGTAAATATATGTGTTCACATTCACGTGTCTCTGTCAATCTTGCAGCGAAGAAGATTATTAAGTCTCCATTGGTTTTCTTTCCAATATGTCTATAAGGCCAGGGCATTGGTCTTTAATAAAAGGAGGACCGAGTTAGTCATACACACACACAACCAGAGTAAACTGCATCTACTCAAGGGCGTGGAAGATGGATATACAAAGTACAAAAAAATTTAGAAGACGTAAAGTCATGAACATATAACATTTTCTCTCTAATTACGCAATTATGCATATGCGAATTTATGTATGTATGTTCAAATGTCTCTCAGTCTTGTACCGAAAAGGAATATTAAATATCCACTCAATTAAAGCTAAAAGTGAGGTTGGCTCAGTCTCTCTAGTCTCTACGAGTGTTTTCCAACTTATTTTAACAAAACAAATTAAGAAATTCATTTTAAAATAATCCATTCATTGCATTTTTTAAGAGAACTGATACTATGACATTTCCAGTTGAAGGAGGAAGACTTCATACTAAGAGCGACAGAGAATCAAAACAACTCTAACTGGAAGAAATTATATTTTCGAAAAAAGAAGAAGAAAAGACTAAAAAACTGGTGCTTATCAGCTCCAATAAGGGATGGTAGGTTTCAAAGTTTAGAGAAGAACACAATCATCATCAACAAAAAACTAACAATTAAAGCTTAAGAGCCTATCTTGGTTCCATCCTTCACTAGAATGTCATAAAATGATATCATCAAAAACTACCACAATAAAATAAATAAATGCCTCCTTAGAAGGCAATTATACTGATATACAATCACCGATAACGCACACCATATTTTTTTAAAAAAGCAGACCTTCAGCAGCTACTGTGCATGCTCTCTCCAGGCAAACAGCACAAGCCTCAGCTTCATCAGAAGTGGTCGCTGAGGAGTGCAACCCATACTCTCTGCAGAAAGAGACCCGAGAAGAATATACAATTACCAACATTCTCATCATAAAACTCATTTAAATGTAAGAACTAATAGAAAGAAAGGAATTCAGAACAAAAAGAGTGAGCGCAGCATTGATACATCAGAACAATGAATGCAATCATCGCCAAATAAAATTATATTTACTCAAAAAAATTTAAAAAGCTAAAGATATCTGCTACTCTACAGCAAGATTATTGATCAAAACAGACACCAGTTTGATTGGCAATATTTAATTCTCTGGCATCACATCAGGAATTTACCTTGTTATATTAAGCACACTCAGGAGAGGCAGCGACAAATAATTGGAATGTGGAAACATCGGGATTGTCGATTCAGAATTAGGCGACAGCAGTGGCTCAAGCCAATGACACCCGCACATCCTTGCAATATCAAGAGGAAGCCATCTGAAACATGTATAAGTTCATAAGTATAGTAGTAGAAGGCGTAACAATGGAAGTCAAACAATCAATGATTTAAAGCTGGAAAATTATATCTACTGCACATGTGTTTGTGTAAGTGTGTGCCATCTGTGCATTACCCGCTGCAGTTTAAGGCCAAACGACTGGCGCCTCTTGCAAGAAGAATCTTCAGAAATAGAGAAACAATATTTTAAAATGTCAATTGTAAATATCAAGAATCTAGGACAACGAAGTTATTTGTTGGTGCAATGTAATAGTTTCAGGATTAATGATAAAGAACTAGTCGTGACCTGGCAACACTTTAAATTTCCCGCACAAGCAGCATAGTGCAAAGGAGTGCTTCCAGCTCCTACAAAAATATGATCGAAGAACAGGTTCAAGTGACAGACATGAAGTTGTTACCAACATTATGAAGACTAAGAAAACAAAATATACCTATCAAATCCATTGATGTTCCATAACGGAATGTCACAGTTGACACATCAGCATGGAGATCGAGTAGGAGCTGTACACAGTCAAGATATCCATTCAATGCAGCCATATGAAGAGCAGTAATACCTCCATCGGCAGCTTTATTTACAAACTTGGAGAGAGCACTGCAACCGGGCAAGGAAAATATTTTTAAAATAGGTTAATGGTCGAAGTTTCTAGTAGATTTGAGTAATCTAACTCTTTACGCTTGGAATATGTGGAGCCCCGTTATACTGTTCACTTATAAACAGGTGGTGGGCAAGGCATATCTCAATAATGTGAGAAAAATGGAGATGTGTGAGGTCTCCCATTGTAAAACTTCTTCTCGCTTATCGTAAAAATCATGCAGCAGTGAGTGGACGTAGTACTATAAATCTGTTTATTCTTGTTAGTTTTTTATTTCTTTTCCATTATTAATGCTCTCAGAGTTAGGGATTAAGGATTAAGCCATATCATGTACTATATTTACAATAACTAATCAGGAAGGCATGGGTATTGCAGCTTCCTTTTTAAGAGGTTAACAAACAAAAGTTTCAGTTATAACCCTGCCAAAAAAAACTCAGAAAAGGTCAATCGTGTTAAGAATGAGATGCATATTAAGTGAGTTCTATTATCATCGTGAAAGAACTCGTGAAAAAGCCAGAATAAAGATCTTAAGTCAATAAAGTCATCAAAATCTTCCCAGATGGCATTTATCTTTTCCATATTACCTTTTTAATCTTATATTTTTCCTCTTTTCCAATTGACCAGCACACAACTTTAGACATAAAAAATATGTTCATAATGACAACCTTGCACATCTGCTAGGGTTTTCCAAACATGATCGAAATTACTCCAATGTGAAAATTATTGTAAGTAATAGAAACGGCGGAGTAACACAACTTATTCATCCTCATTTCTGATTTCTATCTCTATATTCATTTTGCATATTGTAAGAAGACCAAATGAGCACACAGAAACCACATACCTCTGTTCATGCTTGCTTTTAGTATTCAAACTATCCCCATTTGTTCGAGCATTCACAGATTCAAATGGAGCACTCGGAATAAAATCAGCAACTGCTAATCTTATACATCTCACGTGTCCATTCACTGCTGCAAAATGGAGAGCGGTCCTTCCGCTAAGATAATCTGCTCTTGTAACCTGAAAGTAGGCTCGAGAAAATAAGTAAAAGATCAAACAATAAATACTCAATTTGATCAGCACGGTAACTTTATAAATTGACATACGAGCTTAAAACACATTACTTCGGAGATCACTGTAAAGAACAACTATTAAGTATTCAATATTCGCTAGATTATGCTTATAAGAAGAGGAAAATAAGGAAGAAGAAGAACAAAACTGAGCAGTCAAATTATTTTTTTCTAGAGGAACAACTCACATTGCATCTATAGATAAGAAGTGTCTGAACAACTTCCCAGTGGCCATAACGGCATGCTTGCATCAATGCTGTCTGCAGAAAAATATTAAAATATAAAAGAAGTTTCTAACTCAAATAGACTAGAGATCCATCAATTGGACTGATATCCACGAAAAAAATCCAGCTATACTTTCTTGTAATTAACTTCATTACAGGATCAAAATCACAGCTGACCTGATCACCCATAAAATGATGTATAGGAAATCGGAGATAGGCATACCAACTTCCACACTCTCATCATGTGTAAAAACCCCAATTCATGTCCCACAACACAATTCAACATAATTACTCAAAACGAAAATAGAAATTATAATCCCAGATAAAAAAAATTAAAATCTTGTACCTGCCCACAGTAATTTCTTGAATTCGCATCAGCTCCATTCTCCAGCAACAGCCCCACAATCTGAAAACCCAAACTTCCAAAAATTAAAACCCACATCCAAAAAAGATCATTACTCACACACATACACACAACTATACAGGAATAAAGATAAATTTGAATATTCAATTAATGGGCTTATCAAGAAATGACCAAAAAGATAATTTATTGAACCTCATTGTGGCCTTTAGCAGCAGCAAAGTGAAGGGGAGAGTTTAATCCACCAAAAGTTGAGTATTTTGCAAGGCATGGATTGCAATCCAACAGCATCCTTGCTTCTACAAAATCTCCATCTCTGGCTGCTGATACCAGCCTCTCCCCTGAAGCTGAGCACCGAAAAGAATTCCCCATTCTTGATCTCTTTACTCCAGAAAATGGCCAGCTTTTGTTTCTATCTCTAAATCTTTATATAGATTGTGTATATCTAACATAGGATTATCAGAATTCAGTTGTTATAATTAGATTAAACAAATAAATTAGGTCAACAGTCGTTAAACAAATTATTAAAAAGGCAGGAATAAGATGGAAAAAGTATGACTAATAACGACGAGAAATCAAAAAGAGGAAATTGCTTTGGACTCAAGTGTAAGATTTTCAAGAAAACGGAAATTACATCGATGGAATTTTGTGTTCCTGATTTTAAGGTTCAGGTCTGGAAAAATGGTCTTCAATTTCTATTATTTTCTATTTTCTTTTGTCGTTTTTGGAAAATGTAAAATTCAATTCTACCCGATTATTTTAACTATTTTCTATTTACGTAAATCATTTTGTAGTCATTCTATTCAATTTAGAATCCATTCTAATATTTACAAAATATATAAAATAAATATTTTTTATTAATTGCCACGCATTACGTAGGCAGGTATGAGTATCGAGACCTGGAACAAAGAAATACGCTTTGATCACGTGACAATTCTTCGAGCTCTAGTAGAGCCTTGTAAGGAAGAATTTTAGCTCTTAGAAAGTACTTCGAATTGCATGTGAGAACACAATTATAAATTAAAAAGAAATGATAAATTTATTTAAAAAGCATTTCTCAAAGTAAAAATTGTGAATATCAATGAAATCTAGTTTTTACGAAAAATACATTTCAATTTTCGTACCAGGAACTATTTAAAATAACACAAAACAGAATTATTTGTTTTTTTTATTGGATTCTCTTTAGTATTGTTGTATTTTATAGTTTTTTTATGGATGTTTAATATATTGAATTGTACGGTAGTGAAACAAATTTAAATTTTGTTCTCCATCCTCTACATTAGTGTCATATTCTACTAAAGTTAAGCTCATGTTTGGTACATATTAAAATCAGACTTTTAGTAAATTTTTATAAAAATTGATAAAATGTGTTAATGAAAAGTTATGAATCCCACGAAATGTGTGGTTAAAATTAATTGTTAATTTTGAATGGAAATTTTAATTGGATTTTAATCCAAACCAAACATGGGCTAGATTCATTCTTTGCACATTTAATTACAATTTGTCTTTTAATGAGCCACTTGTTAATTAGGTTTGAAATGGAATGTTGGTTTATGTAGTTTTTCCTTATTTTCCCATTCAAATCATGAGTATATATATATATAGGGTTAATTGTACTAATGATAGTTAAAATTTCAAGTAATTACGCTTTGATCACAGAAGTTTTTTCACTATATTAATCACTCAAGATTCTAACGCTTACATTAATCGTTACTCAATTAAAAGCACTAAAATTATTATGCTAAGCAAACAAAAATTAGATAGTTAGAGACGGATAATTAAACATCTTTAGACGATAAAATATAATGGAGCCTTAGTTTTTGTCAATTTTTATTTTGCTTGAATCGTATGATAAACCCACTTATATAACTTGATGTAATAAACAAGCAACGTTTGATGATACTTTGGCATTTAAAGTCGTCGTGTTGGATTTATCATTAATGTTTTAACTGAGTGATCGTTATTGTAATATTTAGAAACTTGAGTGACTATTATGATAGAAAATAACTTCAATGATCATTAATGTAATTACTCAAAACTTCGGTCATGATTAATCTGGAATATATCTTAGTTAAGATCCATAAGGACTAAATATATTTTTCTTTTGTGTTAATTATATCAATGGCTCTGAATTTTGGGTAATTACATTAATGATCATTGAAGTTATTTTCTATCATAATAGTCACTCAAAGTTATATTTGTTAATATTAATGGTCAATTAGTCAAATAATTGACGTTGAATCCTACATGGCACCATTAATGTCAACATATCACCAAATAACGTTATTAATTGTGTCAAGTTGAATCACNATTTTCTATCATAATAGTCACTCAAAGTTATATTTGTTAATATTAATGGTCAATTAGTCAAATAATTGACGTTGAATCCTACATGGCACCATTAATGTCAACATATCACCAAATAACGTTATTAATTGTGTCAAGTTGAATCACTGTTAAAACAATTATGGGTTTGTCGTATGATTTCATCAAAAAATCTGTCCCAAAGTAAAATTGCATTACATAGACATATTGCTTGAAACTTCAAAAATTCAATCATATCTAAACTCAAAAGGTGTTCTTAGCTTCACACAGTCAGTCTCCAGACATATGCAGACATTATTTATTCCTATATTCTACGTAAAGAGTTAGGTTCCTATGGTCCATAGTGGTCTGTCTGAATCTATGAAGAAGGCAGGCTGTGGTTTGGCGAGAAAAAAAAAATGAATTAATGGATGACAGAATGATATATGACAACAATTAATCGGATGACAGTATTGACTATTTTTTAAACTGATCAATGATAGTCAAGGAATGTGACAAAATTGTCTGACGCCATAGCAAGGTTCGAAGAAAATATCATGAGACAGTAAAATCATGAGGCAGAAAAACTAGTGGAATTGTCTGGCACTTCTTTTAATTGTCGCTAAATGCCTTGATTTTTGTTTCAACAAAAACTGAAAGTCTAACTACAAAATATCTCACAGGTAAACAAAACAAACTACAAAATGAAATTATGGCGTCGCCCGGACTCGAACCGGAGACCTTCAGTGTGTTAGACTGACGTGATAACCAACTACACCACGACACCAGTTGTCAGTTGTTTTATTAATCAAAATTAAATAAGATAAGGCCAACTCCCCAAGAATCCCAATAGCCAACTAGCCAATACGAAAAATAAAAGTTAATACAGAAAACATCGTGTTCAACATTTTTAAAAGGTTATTTTTCATTCTTAACTAAATGTTTCTTATGTATAAGTTCTTCTAAATAAAAAAGTCATTTCGATCTCTATTTGATCGGTCAAGTTTATGCCTATTATGGGTGTAATGTATTTCATTCTTTGTGGTTGCTCGTTTCCCTCTCTGTCGTTTTACATTTTGTATGCACTCGTAAGTCGAACTTCATCGTATTTGGTGACTTTTCTAAAATTACATAAATCTCCACTAAAGTTTATTTTTCACATTCATTCTCCATTTTCGCTTGAAAACGAATCACATCTCTTATGTTATCCTTCTATACATGTATTACCTTTAAAATTATTACCAAAGTACAATCAAACTATATTCCTTTTACTCACTTTTTCTCATTTATTAAAAATATGGTTATAAATTAATGAAATTCGTTCATTTGCAAGATACTAAATTTAACATTTTTTTTAATATGCGTAAAATCTATCTTATTATAATACAAAAATCATAACAGGGTTAGCATTGAATGACGTTCAAATTTGGATTTTTTTTTCTTTTAATTTTTCTAGTCATGAACATATTTTTTTTTTATTAATTTGTCCGTCTTTCCTTTGTAAAAAAGGGTCAATATAGAAAAAAATTATTAAGTTGAAACCATTTTTGCAAAAAAATAAAATAAAAAATTGAATAAAGAGCATTCTTCGAGCTAAAAACCAATTTCCTTATCTAAATTCCTAAGAAAAATTATGACTACGAAAAATATTGAATGAACAAACAATGTTTTTAGCCTAAATAGAACGTATATTGTCACAGGATATTGATGAGAATACCACAAGCTCTACATTGTACACCAAACTCAACTAACATATTTCATATAAGAAATTCTCTATCGTGCAAAACATGGAACATCCCAATTAATCCAATTCAAATATTCTATACCAAAAAAGAAAATTATACCACCCCATGGGGAGTAACCACGACAACGTAGTAATAGCCATTCTTGTGATAACTTTAGTTTCATGGTCTGCATTTGTAGCATCTACTACGGCCCCGGGGGTGGCCGTGGTGGATTGCACCACCATTACGGCACTTATCTCCGCCTGTTCCAGCTTTGTTACGTACGGCATGCCGGACCCGGTACCAGGATCCCCGTGCTGCATTGCCATGACAAGCTTGAATAGTATGGCGGACACCAGTGACAACCGCCGTGGCGTCTGCCGGTGCTTGATGGATCTCATTACGACTTACAATCCAAATGCCACTGCTATTGCTACTTTGCCTGGTTTCTGTGGAGTTTCGCTTGGCTTCACTATTGATCCTAACACTGACTGTGAATAGTAAATCCTATCCTTTTATGTATATTTTGTTCTTACCTGGTACTATTTCCAATATATATTCCATTCAGAGTTTTGACTTTTGGTCATGTACATTTTGGTGCTGCATTGATTCATGAGATAAGGCTGGGAAACGGGCATGTCCCCAACAAGAAGCTACGGTGGAAGGCTGATGGTGTTTTTTCTAGCTTCTGTTGAGATGGAAACATTAATATTATAAGTTCGATTTCCTAAATATATATGTACTCACGATATGTTTTATAAGGTGGATCAGACAAAATTTGACAGTACTAAAGACGAAAATATAGAATTTTGATTCAAGTCTTGACAAATTCACAGCTTAAAATACAGTCATAGAAAAAGAACTGAATAATTACAAGCCAATCCATGAAATAAGAAAATGATTCACCCATCTGGGATCACAAGTCCAAGCACAAGGTTCAGACCAGTGTCTTTCTAAGACCTCGACGACGTTCATTTCATATTTAATAGAATTCAAACCATCGATACACGAGAGTAACTAATATCTATAGCCATATGTGGAACGAAAACTTACAGCAGGATCTTGGATAGGTTTTTCGAGTTTCTTTAATTGGTTGGCGTATGGATAACCTTTTCTCGTATAGTTAGCAAACGAGGTTGACCCCTTTTCTGAATTTGTGTCCATATCCCAAAGATCACTAGCAAACTTTGTACCCACGCGGAGTTCCTCGTCCTTCATTCTTTGCCCCGGGGCATTTTGTGACCTAAGTTTAGCCAGGGATGATTCCGTTTTTGTCTTGTAATTCGGGTGACCCAGGTACACACCAAATAAGCTTTTAGAACACTCACTCCTTGTTGGACTAAAAGGGCTTCTTCGACTACTGCTAGGTCTAGAAGACACTGGATCCATTTCCTGGGGGGATTTTATCGACCTTAAGGATGGGACATCACGTGATGAAATACAAGGATTTCGTTTTTCGGATTTTGCTGAATGTCTTGACGTTGAGTCAAATGTTGCAGATTCCTGTCCATTCTCGTTCCAAACAGGAAAATATTGTGGAGTCTGAAACGCTCTGTCACTTCGCTTTTGGTGAGGCTTCCAAGTATCTATCTCGAGTATCTTGTCACCTTTTTCATCATCCCGGCGTCCGGTTTCAAGGGAGGAATACTTCCGGTTGTTCGATTTATATTCTTCCATCCAGAGATCTAACAAATTGGAACCCACCCATATGTTTTTTGTGTTAATACCATTGGCCCTATTCGATCTCGAACCACATTTCTGCATATGCAGGGGACAGAAGGATACATTTAATTATCTGTAGCATTGCACAACAAAGATTGTTTTACATATTATTGAGCTACAATGGGCTCAAGAGATCACCTTTTGGTTTAATCCATCATGATGGGGACAATTTGACCTCTGTTCATATTTTCTGAGATTGGCAACACCCTGCAGGTAAATTCATCCTGTTAACAGAAAGAACTTTTGACACGAAAATTAATTTTCAGAATAAGATTCACCCTTTTGTAATGATTGTTAGATTTTACATGTACTAGGCTGTGAAAGAAAAGGAAAAAAATAATAATAAGGGCGTCTGGCTGTGTGAAAGAACCATCTTGGTAGGTAATTATGCAATCTCAGTTTACTTTTGTTTTAGCTCGTCTTTAAATTTTTCTCGTATTTTCAAAAGGCTTACCTTTTGGGAAAGCAAGTCATCAGTTTACTAGCGTGCTTCTGAGATAAGGAGATTCATTGCTCAAGTAAAAAGGAAATTATACATACAGGTTGATGCGGGTTGAATAACTTGATGCCCAAATTAGTAGACTGAGATTTATAAGCTCGATTTTTACAGGCTCTTGCCTGGATTCGAGCCATTGCCTGCATACGCCAGAGCATATCTGCACTTTGCTTTCTGATAATATGGCCTCTAACTAGAGCTTGAAGCTTTACGAGTCCCTTGAGTGCCCTCAAGGCCCTCCTAGCCTACAACATGTCCATCGGGAAATCAAGAAACGATCAAATATGAAAGAATGCTATGGTGTCCGACTTATGAATCCTAATTTTGCTATTTGCACCCTAATATAGCAGTAAATAGTCCTATGACGAATGCGTTGAGAGCATGCTTGGGTAAGCTTAAAAATAAGCCAAAATAACTTCTAAGCAACTTTATATTTCTAAACGTGTTCGCATAAGTTACATTTTTCTCACCTTTTAGTTAAAAAAGTTACTTATTTTGAAAGTAACACTCACCTTTACTTACAAGATAAGTAACTGAACTTCAATTTTGATTAATGCAAAATTGTTTATGTTCGAACTCATCTTTTAAAGCTTTGCCATACATACTCTCAATCTAATACAAAAAAGCATCATTGCGCAGTCCAGCTATATGGAAAGAGGCCCATGCATGATCATTAAATCCATAAGCAGCTTCAAAAGTTACATAGCAGACAATATTTATCTATTAAACTTAAAGACTAAGATTCTGTTCTATCAATCATTTTTTTTCTATAGATAAACATTTAAAGTTGTAATGTAGACAGACTAACCTAGGCCCTCTATCGCGAGTCGAAAAACAAAAGGCAAAATAGAAGAAGCAATTCTGTTTTATGTCCAAAGGAGTAACAGAGGGTATAGAGAAATTGTCACCTACAAAGGCGCAAAAGAAAAGACGGGGATTCAAGTTTCTTCTTTAGCGGATTTATCTACATATACAAACTCAACACTATACAAGAGAATCCCGAGGTAGTTTTAAATTTTTAATTGCTTCTTCACAACAACTGCTCCTTGAACAGCTCAAACTTCCAGATGAAGTGGTACATTCAAGACTTCTCACAACCCTAACATAATTGAGTATACGTCAAGCTTTCAAGCCATATCTAATACAAGACAGTCCTAATTTGCATCCAAATAAAGGATCTTAAATTACCTTTACCACCAAAAGACACCATCAAAGTACTTTTTTCAGATGAAAAAGAAAGGTAACAAATGTGATCCAAAAGGAAAAAAATAAAATGATTCGGTAAACATTTTGAGAACAACTTCAACTTTCTTTTCTAACCAGAATGGAATAAATTGCTTTAATGCCCCCATGACACGACAAGTGACATAATAAGGATAAGAAGGAATAGATTCTCGAGGTGATCATGGATTACCACAGCCACCCCCGGTGCACTGCAGTCGCACCCTAACAACCCAAGACACTTGAACTTTTAGATGAAACGATTTAATATTATAACATAATAGATCCTCTCATGTGTAAAAACTGTGAACACCCGTCTGAAAAAAACTTAACTCGCCTACTCTGTGGACATGTCAAATATTAAATTTAAATAAATAAATGAATGAATGAATTTCACTCTAATGATTTATATTTTAAGCAACATAGGCAGAAACAAAGACATAACATAATGTTTGCCAGATCAAGTAAAATGATATATGGGGAATTTGTGGAAGAACAATTTTTTTTTTAAAAAAAAAGTGAACTATAATAGTACTAACCAAGTAAGCTCGAAACGCCGATTGAATCTTTATAGCGGCCCATTCCCGGCGGCGTTCACCGGTAAAATACACTGCAGAACTTCTATTCTTACTCCCACTGGTCAGTTTGACTACCTCAGCCGCCGCCTTGGCGGCTGCGAAAGCAGCCTCTGCCACCGCTGCAGTGGCCGCTGCCACTGCTATTGCATGCTTATTCGCGTCCAACGACTCAACGTAAGGACTTGTTACTTGGTCTTCTTCTTCATTATTGTCTGCAATACTAGTTGATGATTTTAACTTATTCTTCTTCTTCTCCGGCGCCGGCGATGATGAAGATGCCGATGGAGACTTTTTGCAACTCAAAAGAGAATGGAACCATTTTGTATGTCTCATTATAGCAAGTTTGAACATTTTCTTAAAGAAAGCATTTTTAGATAGACAGACAGAGAGTATCGGAGTGATTCTTATGTGTGTGAATAAATATATATAGAGTTTGTGGATTTTAAAAGACCAGTGAGAAAGTGAAATTTGGCAAGAACACACCGCCGTGGCGGTGGCGGTGGCGGGAGTTAGAAGTTGGTACCCCAGGAGGCGACATTTGACAGATAAGAAATTGGTCCAATTTCTATTGACAAATCTTATTTTGTACTTTTTCTCTAGTTTGTAATGATCTTGTCAACATAGGAGTCGACCTCCATGCAACAATTATGATAGGAAAATAAATTTTTTTTTTAATTATTTTTTTCGTTCTTTTTCTGAAACGAACTTTATTTCATACATATAAAATTATCCTAGCTAAAGATAATTATTCTTATTGCCATCATTGTTTAATCATTTTCTTAAATTCAAAGATGAAAATTTTTCCTCTTTGTGCGGCAACGTATAATGACCAGTTTTATAACAACTTAAATCGAGGGATCAGAAAAATAGAAAAATGAAAGATCATATTTATTTATTTTTTATAAAAAATAAATCAAATTATAGCAATATGTATTCTAGTCTTCAGATAAATAAATCAACCATCATATAGTATAAATAGCCTTTTTAATATTTCCAAAAATATATTTTAACTCCACAGAGTCCTGGCCCTAGCTCACTTCAGATTCATTAGTAGACATGAATCTCTTCCAAGGGATCGTGTCTACGCCTTCAAATCTAATAGGAACCATCCGGTCGACCAAATCAAGTGCATTTTCAGCCATTAATTACTTATTGAAGGCCAAGGGTTAGGTTGTCCAGAAACCTGAGGACACATTTAGCATGTGGCACTAAACAAAATTGTACATTATTTGGGGGGGGGGGGTGGGGGTGGATGAAGACATGAATTAGTATATTGGGACAGGTACCGCGGACTCACTATATAACACACAGGCAAGAAGTTTTAAACCATACTGTGCACAGGTTACTTCATTTCAGGAGCACTGGCATCTATTTTGCTGACAAATTTTCCAGCAAATGGGAACAGAGTTCCCCGTAGATGACACTCGAGATCACATACACTCAAAATTTAACCAACTCTGGCCATTCTTTGTAGAGCACGAATTCAAATTCCGAGGGAACAAAAGTTTGAACTGCAAGTTCCTGAAGCAAATTGATAAAACTGGTGGTCTTGCTTTCTAGGAACCGTGTATATCCAAATAGTTAAAGAAGCGATTCAAACACATAATTTGGTTTCGTTTCTAGTAGTTTAAGCTTCTAGATAGTTCAACACAAACTGCCCGTCATAATTCAAAAGGAACTTGAGGGATACAATGTTTCGTCCAATGTCTCCCTGTAAGTCCCTCAAACACACAACAAACAACTACCTAATATTTTCACACCTGTAACTTTTTATATTTCAAAAGGTCAGGAAGACAAATTCACCAGTACTGAGGGATTCACTGACAAGTTGCTGTCACATGCTAACAATTTACTGTCATCAGCTTTGAGCACCACATTATGTGCATGAGCGAAGACGCAATGTCTAGTATGAGAAACCAGTAACGGATGCAGAAGCCATAAAACATGTCAAGCCTGTTAACCTAGTTTCCATAATGAGTTCTGCACGTGTGTCATGTTCTAGATCCTAGGAAAATGACTTCAGATAGATTTGCTAACATCGATTCCCTTTAAATATTGATAGTCATTGCAGATATCACTGTAATTTTGAGAACATTTGGAAATCAGAGCCATTTAGAGATAAAAATAATGCAGTGTTCTGGCATAAGATTGGAAAACATAGCAGATGCTTTTTCCAGCTCAGATCAGTGAAAACACATTCAAATTGCAAAATAATGAACTGCCCACAAAAAATAAAAAATAAAAAAAATGAGGAAAGGCAATAAAGCAATGAGAGAATAATACCTTTCTTTATGCACAGACATGCTGGTGGCAAACCTATTAAATTGATTTCCCTCATGTTTACTATCAACGTCTGTGCCAATGCTCCTCATGAGGGGAAAGGTGGACTACAACATTCTTGTCAATGGACTATTTTTAAATATCCAACAATAAAAGCAACAGAAACTCTGTACAGCATATACATTCATTAACAAAAATGTAGGGGTAGAAAGCCACGTCTCTCTCTATATATATTTTAAACACCGGTAGCTCTGTATCTGTGATTGTAATGCATGACAGAAGATGGATGTGGATTTTGGTTGTCATGATCCATAACCTGCAAAGTCCATCATAATGGGAGCAAATTTTAGTTTTGTCTTTCAGCAATTAAAGCATCAGCAGATTTATAGTCCTAGAAAACAGAAATTGCACATTACCTGCCTCAACTGGGTGCCGTTGGACATAGACTCTTGGAATTGGTTACGAATCAAAGATTCCTATACAAAGATATACATGCATAATAGATAGTCAATTAAAGCCTTCCAACACTCTTTTCCGTGATCATTAAGGGGGAAGAACTTACTTGTAGAAATTGAACTTGGTTGGTAGAATGCTGCTGACTAGAGTAAAAGCTCTGCTGCTCATATATGTTAGGATTAGGTTCCTGGCTGATTGTCAAATTCGGTGTTTGATACATGTTATGTACTATATGATTTGCTTCGACAGGATATAAACCCTACAATAAAATAGAATACACGGTCATTCTCTATATAGCAGTAACTAGTTCTTGAAGATTGTAAAATACAAGTCTAACCTGTGTAAGAGGACAAGTCGGGTTCGGACTTGGGGACAAGATGTATGTTGAAGGAGCGCATGCAACTGATAAAACAGTCTCTCGTGGAGATCGATGCATGCTTAGACCCCCACTTTTACTGGGAATTGCTTCATCACGATGATTCAATTGATCTCTATCTGGGACGATACTTTCTGTTTCAGCTGCCCCTGTCAAGATGTCAACATCCTGAACCTCAAATTCACTTTTATCAAGATCAATGTCGGCCATTTCATTTTCAGAAGCATAAGCACCTGCACCACTTGCAGTTATATCTTTAGCTTCGGTGTACGGTTTAAAATTTAATATTCTTTCAACACCTTGCATTACTTCATCAAGTCGTCTTGCAGCGAATTCGAATGCCGAGTCGGAAACAGCAGCTCTGGCTGATATTTTAAGTATGTTGTGGCACATATCTTTGTAACGAGTAGCGATTAACCTTTCGTTGTCTTCCACAGGAAAACCATAATTTTCTCTCATGCTTTCAATCCTTGCATCTTTTGTCCATCTCCTCAAGATGTAGTGGAATGGGACCACTTTTATATTTTGATGATCAAGCACTTTGAGGGCATGGCTACAAAGAAAACCAACATGTTCAAACTTCATACAATTGCAAGTAACTGTATGATCAAGAGAACTATATGCAACGGAGAATTCTCTCGACCTTCCATATGTTTTTACTTTATACTCAAATCCTGAATCACGGTCAGTGCACTTATTAATGATGACGTTTAAACACTTCTCATATTCTCGTTGAAATACATCAAATGCCTTGGGTGTATAAACATCACTTGGATGCTTTAACAAGACTGCATTAGCCATCAATATCGGAGCATTTCTTGCCACGTTAAATGTTGATTCTAGTTCTTTGTACCTTCGTTCATTTACCACACTCTCAAAATGCTTGAAAAACTGAAGCACATCGAGGTCAGAGCCCAAGTAGTTTCTCAAGTTATCAGACATCAGCTCAACTAGATGTGTGCCATTTTTTTCAATGAAGAAGGTATTTCTACCATATGCTACAGCCCATTTTTCTTTCTCTCTTAACATCCATCTCAACCATGTGTTCTGACGCAGTCCATATTTGTCCAACATGCAATCCCAGGCATGGATGAAATCTTCTTCCTGGTCATGACAAAATATGCAACTCCTAAAATCTCTGGCAAAAGAATCATATTCCATTATCGTGTGATGAAGAAGTTTAAGTGCAATTCGATACATCTGCCATGCACATATACAGTGGCTTGTTTCTTGTAAAACTGAATGAATAGCTTGGACAATAGTAGCATCTTGATCTGTGAGAATGAATCTAGGTTTTTTACCAGACATTGCCTCAACAAAAGTTCGAAAAAGCCACTTGAATGAATCAACAGTTTCATCGTATAAGAAGGCAGCACCAAAAATCACAACCTGTCTATGATGATTCAGTCCAGTAAACTGCACAAATGGACGAGAATCTACATTTCTTGTGGCTGATGTATCCAGACAAACCACATCACCGAAATGACCATATTCTAGAATCATATTGTCATCAGCCCAAAATATGTTGCTTATCTTATCATCGATATCGAGTTGTACAGAATAAAAGAATGAAGGGTTTTCGAAATGTTGCATCTGGAAATAATACAAAAGACGAGCTACCTCTCCCTCCTTCAAATCTCTTGTCCGCCCAGACTTTAGATAAATGTCATCTCCTATATGAAAGCATTCATGATTCTCTGGGGTGCCAAATCGCATACCCAACAGTTGAAAAGATAATTTTGATTGTATCTCAGAATTCTTCATTGAGTCAGTTTCAGAAACTTCATTAGACTCAACTTTTCCAGGAAATGGTAATTCCAGCAATTTCTGAGCTTTACTTAGGTTTACATCCTCATGATTGTGCTCTGCACCAAAATGTGTAACCCGATATTTACCATTAGGTTGACGAGTTACCACCATATGTGCCAAACAACCAGTTCTTGTTTCCTTCCTATGCTTCTTCACATTAGCATCCCGCTTGTCTTTCTTCCGATAACCTTGTCTGGAACAGGTGAACTTTCTCGACATCACCCGACCATGTACTTTACTCCTATTTACCCAGTCCTTCCGAACGCTAATTGGATGGTTGAGTCGTATGAACTAGTAAAAACTATATGCTTGCTCATCTGATTCGAACTCTGTGCCAAGCTTGAGTAATTCATGTTTCGCTGAGAGACTCGACTGAACTGCATCAACATCTGATAACTTTGGGCTGTGGGCATCATGTTCCACATTCAAGTCCAAATTATTCGAATTTTGGATATCCATATGACCTTCATGGGAAATAACAACATCGCAATCATCGTTGTCCATAACCTTTCTCTACAAAAAGAAAATACAGTAATAAATAAAAAAACATAGATTATACAGTATGCCGATTATCAAAAACTTTGGATAACATGAGAGGTTTCTGTGAAGGTAGGTGTTGAT
>CAIGRP010050349.1:0-21433 GCA_903798385.1 Fraxinus cuspidata
TTAGCAAATCTCTAGGACCACATGTAAAAGATTGTAGTAAAAAAAATTTCCTTCCTATTTTGTACCCCTTGTCTCTCCATTTTCAACACTATCTACAATGCCTTGATAACGTTCAGCAGGAATATTTTTCTGGTTAATATTAAAATAATCTAATCTAATAGTTTCAATCTTAACATATATATCTACAACCTATTGTTGGAATAGTCTACCAGTATGAAGTAACACAAACTTACCGTGAGACCTGATTTGTAATTTGTATGAATAGTATTCTCGACAAGAGACTTGAGATCGTTTCTTCATTCCATTAAGTACTGCACCACATAAAAATAACACAATCTGAGTATTCATATTCATTTTAACCAGTAAAATTGTAAAAAAATCATTAAATTTACTACAAAGTCCATCTACTAACTCACATATTCTTTTTCAAGAAGTTCAGTTGAAGAATTCGTTGTGCAAGGAAGAGCGATAGGGTCGGGCAAATGCATAGGTGAGAAGAATGGGTTTTTATATCTCTCAATACATTCATGCCAATCAGATTCTCCATATGGAAAGATCAAAGGATATTGTAAAGGATCATAACAACCATAATAATAGTGAACTCTGTACGAATTCACCAGAGTGACCATTTATAATAATATCACGAACACAAACATTTGCATTTTCACCACCTGCAAACCATACAGCAGCTACTTGAGAAACTGTAGGAGTACTAAAAATTCTTTGATCAATACCTAGATCGCATCTTATTTGTATCCGATGGTGTTGCGAGTTATGTATATTACTTAAAGATCTAAAGAATCTACAATATGGATTTACGTTTAGAATTTGTAATAAAACAATTAAAATAGATTCAACAAAGTTCTCTGAAATTTTCATACGATTTTGAGCTCATTATGTGTATCATAAAAATATAACTGCTTATAAGAAGGTGTATTATTCTCAAGAGTAAGTTGGTTTACATAATGATACACTTGTCACTGCACCCTAAATGTTAAATACCTCTGTATGTTTTAAAAAGTTCTTTATCATACTTTACACCAAACAAAGTGAATGCAAAGTGGTTATTATATCCCCTTGCGATTTTTTAAAATTCTATACATGTAGATTTTTTAGAAGTTAAAGCATACAATTCAGTTGGTGATTCAGGCATAAAAAACTTAACTTCTCCTTCAAAACAACAAAAGCCTTTACTTTCTTTAAAAAAATTTCGTGCACCACAATATTTACAATCAATACATGTTGGTAATACATATGAAGTACTTGGTACATTCAATAGGTCCGAACTTTCTTCTAATTCAGCATTGAGACCATCAGCTGTTCTATGGTTTGATGTTGAAGTTTCAGAATCATGATATATGGTAGATTCATATATTTTAACAAGATGTAAACTATTCTCTCCATATGACATACGTAAGCCATTCCTCTTTCGAAGATCATTACGCTCAATTACCAATCGATTGTACCTATCCCTTTCTCTTTGATTATGTTGTTGACGAATAAATGCATGATATGACTCGTTGGTAGTTTGAGATGTAGCTTGAAGGTTAGCTAAATCAACTTCTCCATCCCCAGATAGTACAAAAATATCCATCATAACACTAACATTTTTTGTAGAGTAGTTGAACCCCAACTGTAGCTATAGAAAGTAAAAGTATTAGAAAGAAATAATCTTACATATGTTAAAACACACATACAATAAAACTAAAGTTTATAATATCAAAATTTGTGAACAATGACCGAAGATATTCCTTAAAAGAAAAAAATAGTGTTCATAAAGAGCACAAAGAAAGCTCAAGAACCAACAACTTATTACAAATTTTACAAGTTAATATAAATAAATAAATAACTAAAATAAACGTACTACATAAACTTATAAACAAAAACCTGGATAGTTCAATTGGAGGAACTTAAGGACACACTGAAAAATCGAGAGAGAAGGCTGAAAGGAAGTTGAATGAAGGGAAGGTGTGAATGAAAAAAAAGAAAGCAAAATGCCCTTTATATGGAAGATATTTTGATGAACAGTAGAAGTTAATCATACGGCATCGTTTCTACTCAATGATATATATTATTTTATATAACTTGCTTTGAAATAACCTGATAATGTACAGTACAAATACCGATTTCAATGTGAATTGGAGGGCACAAAGAGAAACAGTAAATCCAACATTCCCTCTTTTATATAAAGGCATATATTAAAGCACATGATACTATTAGCATAAAATTATTTTAAAATTCACTTACTTATTTTTAATTAATTTTTTTTGAAATTTTTTTGAACTTAGCATACCATGCTCTTCCCATTGAAAATATCTTGCTACTAAGGCTAAGTCAAGAGAATAATGCGTAGGTGCTAAACTTCACCCTTTTTAACTCAAAAATGGGATTTACTACTTTACGAGGGCCCAGCTGCCCTAGTGAAAAGCCCATGTATGAGTAGCCAAACACGGCGATTAGGCATTGCTAGTTGTACAAGGTAACATGAGCCCTATACTATCAGTGGCGCCCATTATAGGTGGAGGGTCTCACCTGTACAACCAGCTTCATGCGGAAATAAATATCTCCCCCACTTATCACTGGGAGCCGAGTGACATTACTAGGGCCCATGTGGCACTGATAAAGCAACTCAAAGTGCTCAAAAGTTATGTTCTACATTTCTTAGTAAATTGATTTCACACTTGTTTATTAAAATAAATTTATTTTTTTGAAAGAGTTTAATGAAATAAACTATTAAATAAATTGCTTAGAAGTTTGCGTGTAATGCAATCAAAGGGGATCCAAATCCTCATACATCAATTCTTTTTCTTGTTTGGAACGAGTTTTATTCGTACAGCTTGGTCAACTTGCATTTAATCAACTAATTGATTGAATTCCTTAATTTGATTTTAATTTAAGTCAAAATTAATAATTATTTTAACCATATATTTTATGGAATCGACAACTTTTCAATTACACATTTTATCAACTTTTATTAAAATTTTGATTTTAATCACAACCAAATAAGGGCTAAATTCATTATTTCGATAATTTTTTAATAAAAGCGATAAGCACTAAAGGCATACAAATAAAAGAAATAAGTAAACTTTACGATGCATCTCCCTCTCGTAAAAGGAAATCACTATGGCATAAAAGAAGAGTTTCATTGTAAACTTACACAGTTTATATCACGTGAATATTGGATTTTTTAAAGAATGAATCGACGTTCTTGTTTCTACTTTTCATAATGAGATTCGTTAATTAGATCAAGCACATTACGTGACCCCAAAGCAAAACCTATGATAAAATTATAATATGCTTTTTATATTCAAAAAATATTTGGTCGATTTGAAAACTTTTTAATAAAAATGTAAGTATGATGAATAAAATTAACGTGAAATTTGACTTATTTTCATAAATAATTTGTATTAATTATATAACTATCAATTAATATTGACCAAACATCTAAAAAAAGGAAATAACAAAACTCTAAAAATTCTCAAAATAATGTGCAAAGAACGTTGACAAGCAACTAGTGTATATGGACATTGCTAAAATAATTAATTTCGCATCTCCAATAGTTTGTTAGAATAGATATATATAATTTAATCATCGACTATAATAATATATTAAACGGCTCCAATTTAACTTGAACAATTTCTCTTACCTCGAAAGTCCATTTCAAAAACTCTATTGTATTTATTATGAGAAAGAATATGAACTTAAACATCAAATTTTTGGTTGAAAATAAAACATAAATTTTCACACAAAATTTCGTTATCTATCTAGAAGATCAAATGTGACAAACATTTCACACACTCGACTTTGTCCCAAAAAATCCCTTTTATTTCCACGTGGCAAGTCATAATTGGGCTTTCTGATTTTTATAATAACCACCTAATCACGTTATGTTTTCCAGGTAGAACCTTCTCTAAGGATCATATTCGCTTGATGCAAGAAAAAAAAAATTCAACTTATATAGAGTAAGTCAAGAGTCCAAATAAGCAGCCTGACGCGTTAATTTTAAGTCAAAAAAGAAAAAATTGTTTATATGAGTTGCTACTCCCTAGTATCTTTCCATTCATGAGCAAAATTTCTTACTCTCTCTCCAACTGAAAAAAGAAAAATCAAAAAGGCAAGAAGGGGGAGAAAAATATACTTTTTTCTTCAGATAATCTGATTTTTTTTCTCTCTGAAAGTGAAAATTTGATGGAAGAATATAAGCAGCAGCAGCAGCAATCACCAAACCATTTGGCACCTACAGTCAATGGCTATCCACAAAGTGACACAGAATCAGCATCCAATGATGCACGAGAATTACGCAAAAAGAAACGCATGAAATGCTTACTTTATATTGTTATCTTTGCCGTTTTTCAAACTGGGATCATACTTCTTTTTGCCCTAACAGTAATGAAAATCAGAACTCCAAAGTTTCGCTTGCGTTCAGCAACGTTGGACAACTTTAACGTTGGAACACGAACGAACTCTTCGTTGAGTTTAAGGATGAATGCGGAGTTTGGAGTGAAGAACGCGAATTTTGGACACTTTAAGTACCAGCACACCACTGTTTATTTCTTCCACGGCAGCGATCAGGTTGGCGAGGTGGTGGTGCAGAGAGCGCGAGCCAAAGCACGTAAGACGAGGAAGTTTAATGAGGTGGTGGAATTGAGATTTCCGGCTAACTCTCAGCTGGGAAATGATTTGAGTTCTGGTTCTGTGAGCCTTACTAGCCGATCAGAACTCAGAGGGAAGGTGGAGCTGATGAAGGTTATTAAGAAAAATAAGTCTACTGATATGAATTGTTCCATAGAAATTTCTATTGCTACACGACAACTTCAGAATATTGTGTGCAAATGATGGAAATATTATGTTTTGGTATATGATTTTTGGCATCCACTGATGGGTGCGGCGGCGGCTGGTGGAGGGGGTGAAGGTGTACTTTTGATACTTTAGCCACCTATTTGGCTCTTTTTTTGGTCATTTATATTTCTTGATTTCCATTTTGTCTATTGTTTGATTATAGTTACTACTTAGTACTTCATTCCAAGAAAAAGCCTTGCCAAACATGCACGCAATAAAAGAAGTGATGAATTATGTTTATGCGTTGAGGTGCTCTTCTGCCATTTGTTGGAACGATGCCAGAAGACTAAAAACATGTTTGGAAAGTGTTCATAAATAATGTTGTTTATAAAAAAAAATATATTAATGGTGAATATATGAGTAATAATACTTAAAAATTTCATGAAATAAGTGAATAAAAAGTTGTTTGAATGTTTATAAAAACAAGCCAACCAAATATAGGCTAAATCTAATCTATGTGATACTCTTTCAATGGTATTCGAATTCTTCTCTTTTTCAAAATTTCTCCAGGCTTCTCATACACTTTGAGAGTCAAAAGAATGATAAGTAACAAAAAGGGAATCATATAAAATTGTGAGATCATTATAAAAAGAAGGACGAACGACGATCATAACATAAAAATGACATATGTGTAAGCAGTTAAAAAGTCTCTTTCAAGACACTTCGCCTAGATTAAGATCATTCAAACCATTATACATGTACACACAGTCATATAGTTAGGTAAAAAAACCAAACAAGTTTTACAAGTTCATTATTTGTGAACTTCCATTTCATAGTCAACAAGGTTGACTTATGTAGCTAGAAAGACTTGCAACAATAGTGGAGATATTTTTGTGTTCATTTAGAATGCTCCAACTGTGCTAAAAAAAGTCAATTATTTAATCCCATTAACAATAATGCTCCTCGATCATATCATAAAAAAAGACGTATGTGAAAGCAGTTAAAAAGTCTCTTTCAAGACATTTCGCCTAGATTAAGATTATTCAAATTATACATATAGTCATATAGTTAGGTAAAAAAGCAAACGAGTTTTACAAGTGAACTTCCATTTCATAGTCAACAAGGTTGACTTATATAGCTAGAAAGACCTGCAACGATACTGGAGATATTTTTGTGTTCATTTAGAATGCTCCAACTGTGCTAAAAAAAAGTCAATTATTTAATCCCATTAACAATTATTCTCCTCGACTAGGGGGAGTTGACAGGGTGGGGTGGTGGGGTGGTAGGGTGGGGTTGGATAATTTTTATTTTTTTAGACATGTATTGATATGTATTCCCTCTGTAGTTGAGCTTCTCACTGTAACAAGATTGTCTCATTAATTAGCATTTCCTTTTTTTGGCTAAACCTCCTAATTATTATATGAAGATGTTAAATCTATAGATACATGCAAAATAAACAAGTATTAAACTCTTAAAATCAAATCTCTTAAAGGCAAGTTTGCTAGAATATTTTGCTCGTCTCTATTTTTTTGTAGAAAAGCTTACCGAATATGTAATTTTAGGCCATTTTCTCTAAAAACTCTTATAGTCTACAAAATATTTTTACAAAATTATTCAAATATGTTTGAAAAAATAACTTTTTAGAATACTAATTATTTGTTTGAAATGTTAAATCTATAGACACATGCAAAGTAAACATGTATTAAACTCTTATAATCAAATCTCTTTAAGGGCCGTTTGGCAGAATTCTACTTTTGTTCATGTTTTGTTTTAGAAAATCTTCCTAAGTTACCTTCGGCCAATTTTCTTTAAAAACTTTTCTAGCCAATAAAGCAATTTTAAATAATTATTCAAATATATTCTAAAGTAATTTTTTTTAATATCAAAATTAACTTTTAATCTTTAAAAACTGTATCAAACGATCCTAAATAGACTTTTCTCAAATAGACTTGTGTGGACAACTATTTCGATGAATCAGAAAATAACCAAATTATTACATCGACAAAGTCATATAAAATTATGTCATAGATTGCAAAGTCAAATTTTGGAGCGGTGCATGTACGTTATCGAGTAGAATCGAGAGAAATTAATTCAGAGGAATTTTCATGATCATCCATCGTTTTCCCTGTCTCAAGTAGTATTTAAGAGTCAAAATCAACATGTTAACAAGCAATTATACTTTAAACACAAATATTAATAAAATCTTTCATCCTTAAAAGTTTAAATTATTAGATAAAAGTATAATTCAATACGATATTTTAGCGTGTAACTTGTTTGTTTCCCATTTTTAAAATAAGAATGTATTTTGGAATAATAATTTGATGGAGATTATGCTGCTAAAAAATAAGAAAAAGTTTTAGGTTAGCGTGTAATATTATTTTATTGAATAATGTGTTGTTAAAAAGAAGAAATAGAAAAATGGGTATCAAACAATTGCAAAATTTTTGAATTTGGTTTTGTCATCGATTCAAATATTATTTGTTTTTAAAGTTTTTTTTTTCATTACCTAAGTAACCCTGCAAAAAACAAAATAAAACTATTAAATCCCCACTAAGCTACTCTCATTCGCCATGTAAAAAATTAAAGATTAAAATGAAATACAATGAAAATGATGAAACTGAAAGTGGAGCTAATTGTTTCCATGTTCAACCCCATTTCTTGCAATATTTCATACTTATAAGGCGAGAAATGTGGAAAAAGAGTTTTTTCTTCCCATATTCTGATCTCCTCTTTCTAAAAGTTAAAATAAACTGAAAATTTGGTGGCAGAAACTAAGTATGGGCACATCTTGTTTGGTCCGTTTCAAAGAGAATCGAATTGAATCAAAACAAAAATAATTGGGCATTTTTTGAATGGAAACCTAGGGTCCAAATGTAATTATAGAATGGTTTGATTTGATTTAATTTTGTACCATAATTAAATTTTTAATGTTAAAACAACACAATATTAATTTTAAAAATGATAGGTTCCATCTTCATTCTTACAAAAATAACAAACATAGTACAAATTTAAACAAATCATAATAAGTTGTGTAATAAAATCCATTCACTGCTATAGAAAAGGCCCATAAAAAATACTAAAATATAGGACGGATTTTCTTTTTATCCCGTTGATTCATTTACTTCAAGCCTTCAAATTTACTTAAAAATATAAAATAGAAATTAAAAAGAATAGAAATAAAATATACTTATGATATTACCTATTCTAACCAATCATTTAATCATCCATTGTTTGGCTTGTCGCACTAAGAAACATTGCACGACATAATTGATAAAGCACAAATAAAACAAACATAAAAAACTAATCTCCAACTAATAAGATGTATATGGAAAAATATGATATATCTTTTATTTCCTATCTCAGTGTCATCACATAATTCGGCCTCTTCAGTGCTGATGAGGTTAGTGTGGAGTAACATACACTTGCGTATTTGGAACGCTTGGATGGTCGGTGTTCGATAAAAATTGCGTAACTTTTGTATACAGTATTCATTTTAGGTCCATGACCCCATTCCAGAAAGCTCGCGACGATTTCCATTGAACGCATTGCTTCACCGTGATGTATGATGGATTTTGGACATTTAAATTCGTTTGCTAAGTCAAGACGGCACTTAATGTTTCTTAGTTCATTATTTTCAGTATTTAGTTATTTTGCTTTGTAGCCCAGCCAATTAAGGGACTGTTTGCCCAGTAAGTTATCTGTTCATTTCATAATTAAGACTCTAAAACATCTTGTAGGATTTTTTGATTGTTCATGAAATAAGAAAAGACGTTTGATTTCTTAAGTGCAATCTGTTTCGAGTTGTTATTATTGTGTTTGTAGATTCGAACTACATCAAATGCAAACTATATTTTGAAAAACTCTCAAAATTTAGATTCTTCTCGTAACCTGTTTTGTGGACAAAGTAAGGCCTCAGTCGTTCAAGGAGTATAAGAACACCTAAATGAATCAAGAATGCACCATCCAATACTAATTAATGACTCGAAGAAACTCTAGATACAAGAATGGTAAGTACATCCCTCATGAATGGAGATAGAAATTTAAATCTAAACTATTGATCTTCCACTAATTCAAAACGTCAAATTTTCCATGAGTAACATTTTCGAGAGAAATCCATTTTTCATTTTCTTGTAACCAAATTCAAAATTATAATTATCCCAATCATCATCATGAGAACTTCCAACAAAGTGATTCCATCATTTGAATCACCGTTACCTCTACCATTACCACTTCCACTAGTACCATCGTTTGTGCAATGCCATCTCTTTGTATTGGTTATATTTCATCTTGTTTGTTGAAAATCATTTTAAATCAAAGTTTCCATTTTTTGTGGGTTTGACCTTGATGGAGTCATACAAGATATCAATACAATGTACAACAATCTCTAATTAACACTAGGATCAAGTACAACTGCTACGATCAACATCTTATTCATTTTATCAACATACTTGTCAAACTTAACATTCATGCCATTTTCTATACTACTTAGAGCACTGAACTAAATATTGGAGGAAACAATGAAGCATTAAACTTCAAAGTGATTGGCAAATTTTCGAAATTTTTCCCAGTCATGTCTTGTAGGTGGCCTTTTCCACCTTCATTCTCGTCAAAATAATTACAATAAAATTTATCACCCCTTCCTCCATTCAAATACTTTTTAAAAATCCAACGCACTATCAAACATTAAAAATGTTGAATTTCATCTAGTAGAAACATCTAAAACATCAAATTTTTTGCATGCAGTCTTTTTCCTTTCAATACAACTTTTAGCCCATGTTGGGTTTGGATTAAAATCCAATTAAAATCTAAAGTCTAACAATTAATTTCAAGTATACATTTTATAGGACTCACAATTTTTCAATTACACATTTCATGAACTTTTATCAAATTTACTAAAAATCTGATTTTAATCTCTACCGAACATGAACTTAAATTTCTTTAAGCGGGAAGGAGACGATAAAAAATATTTGTCCATATTGGGAATACTTGAATGGATGAATTAAAATGGAGAAATTCGTTTGTGTTTTTCATTGAAAAAATCAAGTTTATTCCTTGCAATGGAATTTACCTCCAGGTGGATAATTTTTGAAGTTTTGTTCATTACATTGGTATTCATGACAATGTGGAGATTGTTATTGTTAGGTTTTTAGTTGTATTGGTAATTCTTTAGACAAAAAAATTATTGTAAAGAATAGAAATGTTACAAAAGAGTGGTAAAAGTCAATAAGTCTTTTGGATGGTTGTATAGATGAAGTATGAGCATTTGAGTTCGAATATGGAACAAGAAGAAAGAATTGCCAAATTTACGCTAGCATGTAGCCTAACTGATGCTCGAGCATCCAAAGTAAAAGCATTGTCGCCCTGCTCTCGCTCGAGCGACTCACCTCTCGCTAGCCTAACGCTCGAGTGACAGTACCTAGTTTGCATTTTTCAAGAGTTTTATCTAACTTATACTTCCTGAATTACTCCTATTATAAATACCCAATGCCCTGTACGTTTTTAAGGTGGTGGATCATTGTCTTGCATCTTCGTAACAACATTCCAAGATCCAAGAACACATCTAAAAATCTAGATTAACTTTTTGATTCTTGAGATCAATCAACCACAAGTTTGATAAAAACACTGAATTCTTATAATCAAAATACCCACTTCCTAGATATCATCAGAAATGTACTTTCTCAATAGCTTTCAAAGGTTGCTGAAGATTAAGGGATGTTGGACCAGAAGAACAGGAAGAGTACAACAACGAGGCGTTCTTAGTGTTCCACAAGAGATAGATAATTTCAAAAGATCGGGAGCATGTGTAAGTGAAACACGTTTCAGTGGGTCTTCGAGATTACAGAAATTAGATTAGCGAGCCTAGTGAGTTTTCTAGGCTAGATCTAACTGTAAGTTCTTATTATATACAGTGGAAACTACGGCTTGATTCTTAGGTTTTTACCAAATTAAGGGTTTTCTCCATCATCGAATTTTATGTTATTTATTGCTTTAATTATTTATTACGACAATTCAACATAGGATAATTTCACTTGATTGACTAAACATCTAGAATAATTAAAAAATGACTTGTTGTTTTTAAATGATATATTTAGTTATGCGTTATTCACCTATTAGGTGATTTTAGGTTTGAACTAGTAACTTTCAAGTGGTATAAGAGCCCAATTTTAATTCATAACCTTAGTTTTTTAGATGAGTAGTTCATTGTCAGTCTCGCCATATTTTGATGGCAGTAACTATATCTATTGAAAAGCTAGAATGGGAGCTTTCCTCAAATCAATAGATGGGCATATTTAGTTGAGCGTGGTGAATAGTTGGATCGTCCCATCTACCATAGTTGCAGGTGTAGTTACCCTTATTGATATTTCAACTTGGTCGTAGAAAAATTTAGATGAGTGTAATTAGAATAGTAAAAGACTTCATGCTCTATTTATGGTCGTATCACCTGAAGAATTAACCGTATATCTATGTGTGAGGTTGCTAAAGAAGTTTGGAATATTTTACAAATCACACATGAGGGAACTCAGGGTGTTAAGAAATCTAAGTTACAGATGTTGACCACTAGGTTTGAAGAAATTAGGATGAAGGATGATAAAACTTTTGATGACTTCTATGTGAGATTGAATGACATAGTTAATTCTAGTTTTAACCTGGGTAAGGGAATTTCTGAGTCTAAGATTGTCAAAAAAAGTCCTTAGATAATTACCTGAGAGATTTATGCCTAAAGTTATGACACAAATGCTAAGACTTCAATACCACACTTTGGAGGAGCTAAAAAGTGGTACAAACGAACTTGCTCCTGATAGCATTTGCAGCTAGCCTGATTTAAAGAAAGAATGTATCCATATGTTCATCTATAGAAAGCCCAGCTCAGCCCTAGCAAGAAGGATCCATGATACGAGGCAAGGTCTCATAAAGTCTTTGAAGAACTCTCACATCTATTTCACTCAAGAAATGGTTGATGTGGAGACTATTCCAAAAGATACCCTTTTTTAGACATTGAGGTTCGATTTGAACATTTCGACAATTTAGCGTCAACAATGTGCCACGTCTGATCTCTGTCGAACATGTAACAATTTTCGTCAAGTGGGAGTAATGATTTTCACTCTAGTAATGGACAGTTAACAATTAATAAATTTTCATTTAATTAACTCGTTTATTGTAGGATAATACTTGGTTCTTTGTTAAAAAAAAAAAGAGGAATCGTTGTATTAGTCCTAAATTGTTTCATCAATCTAAACAATACTCTTGTAGTTCGTTGCAATTTTGAGAAGGGTACAAAATAGTCTTTTAAGATATACTAGTTTTTACCTCGTGCAATGTACGAGTTGTGTTATTTTTAAGGTAATATTAACGTCTTAAATGCTAAGATTAGATGGAAAATTGTAATACAAAATTTCCACACACATTTGTATAAAAGAAATAAATTAACAAACAGAAAGACTAAATTTGTCTAATTTAATTCAGCACCACATAATATATTCAAAGACCATTTTAATTTCTAGGCGTGCTTCTAGTCAACAATTGTGGGAGTTTTTTTTTTTTCCACACTCTGGAATTTTTCTCTCTCAATTTTAACACTACGAAAAAAAATCTCCGTACAGTGCGTAGTGTGGTGTCCGCACGATCACCAGGGGCATGGTGTGCGGACACCAGTGTCCGCGCTGTATGGATCTTTTTTTTTCCCCCGACATTCAAAGTCAACAATTGTGGGAACTTTTTTTTTCCACACTCACAAATTTTTCTCTTCTCAATTTTAACAAAAAAAAAAATCTCCGTACAGTGCAGAGTGTGGTGTCCGCACACCGCGAACACCAGGGGTATGGAATTTTGTTTTTTTTTACTCCACACTCCGGAATTTTTCTCCTCTCAATTTTAACACTATGCACAAAAAAAACAATAAAATATTCTCCGTAGCAGAGTGTGGTGTCCGCGGCGCACACCGTGGACACTGGTGTCCGCACTGCGTGGATCCTTTTTTATTTTGCTGACATTCAAAGTTAACAATTGTGGGAATATTTTTTTCCACACTCCGGAATTTTCTCCTATCAATTTTAATACACAAAAAAAAAATCTCCGTACAATGCGGAGTGTGGTGTCTGCACACCACGGACATCAAAGGCATGGAATTTTGTTTTTTTTTTCCACACTCCGGAATCCGCACACCGCGGACACTAGGGGCGTTGAATTTTGTTTTTTTTCCCACAGTCCGAAATTTTTCTCCTCTTAATTTTAACGCTATACACAAAAAAAAATCTCTATACAGTGCGAAGTGTGGTGTCCGCACACCGCCCCCACACCGTAAACACCAAGGCATGGTGTGCCTGTGTCCACACTGTGCGGACCCCCTTTTTTCCCGACATTTAAAGTTAACAATTGTGGGATTTTTTTTTCCCACACTCCGGAATTTTCTCCTCTCAATTTTAAAACAAAAAAAAAAAAAATTTCGTATAGTGCGGAGTGTGGTGTCTACGTTGTGCAGACACCAGTGTCTGTGGTGTGCGGACCATTTTTTTGTCGACGTTCAAAGTCAACAATTGTGGGAATTTTGTTTTTGTTTTTGTTTTTTTGATTTAATGAACTGTGGATAGATATTTATGGATGAACGGTGCACAACGAGTTAATGAACAGTGATGAACCAGTGTAATTGTGAAATGGAAGGTGCAAAAATGAATAGTGCTTTGGCCATCATCTCTTAAAAAAAAAATCTCCGTACAATATAGAGTGTGGTATCCGCACGGTGTGGACACCAGGGGCATGGAATTTTGTTTTTTTTTTTCCACACTTCGGAATTTTTCTCCACTCAATTTTCACACTACACACACAAGAAAAAAAAATTTATATGTACAGTGCGGAGTGTGGTGTCCGCACTGAGCCATTCAAAGTCAACAATTGTGGGAATTTTATTATTTTTTTCCACACTCCGAAATTTTCTTCTCTCAGTTTTACACAAAATAAAAAATAAAAAAATTCTCCGTCCAGTGCCAAGGGCATGGTGTGCTAACACCAGGGGCATGGTGTCCACACACCGCGGACACCAGTGTCCGTGGTGTGCGGACCCTTTTTTTTGCCGATATTTAAAGTCAACAATTGTGAGACTTTTTTTTATTTAATGAACAGTGGAGAGATATTTATGGATGAACAGTGCACAACTAGTTACTGAACGGTGACGAACCAGTTTAAGTGTGAAATGAAAGGTGAAAAATGAATAATGCTTTTGTCATCTTCTTTTTTATAGGAGTAGTGAGAATTAATTGAACAATGAAATTTGCAATCAAGGTCTCAAACCTTTCAAAAAAGTGCATAGAGTCTCAAAAATTTAAATCTTAATAGATAAGAAACTGCCACCATAAGGCATTGGTTGATTATACATAGCAAGATTAGAGGTCGAATCTTCTCCAAATTGAGGAGAATGATTGAGTCCAAGAATATAAGAGATATCCATAGTTCTTTATTTCTTTAATTTTTGTTGTTTTATTTAGTTAGGGCTTATATTACGTATTCTTAAGAATTTAGGGTCTAAGGGGAGCAATTTCCCGTTATGTTTAGCAACTAGGTTTAAAGTAGCCACAAGGACATTAGTTTTCTTTTTTTCAGTTTCTCACTAATAATTTTATTGGTCACCGATTCTCTAATATCCGACACTTTTGCAGCAACTTGATCATACTTGAGGTTCAATGCACTACGAGTGAGTTTCGTAAATGATTCTCCTTCACTTCTTATAATTCTCCTTCACTTCAATAGTTCAATGGCAACTTGATCACATTTATGAAGGTATTAGCAGCTCAACCGAGATAAAAATCTTTTTACTTGGATTGTTATCTCTTACCATATTACTACAGAAAGAAATTGAACTTGCCTCTTTCTAGCTACCTAAGCTCTTAAAATCAGATTTTTATTAGATTTTGATAAAAGTCGATGAAATATGTGATTGAAAAGTTGTGAATTTCATTAAGCCCTTGTTTGAGCTCCATTTTTTTGGAAATTATATATTTTGTAATTGTTTTTTCTGGAGAACGTAATTAAAAAGTAGGGAAAATTTTGAATTTACGTATAAAAATATTTTATTGAGAGAATGTGGTTAAAAATAAATTTATGAAAAAATGAGTTTCTAAAAAATATTTGGGCTCAAATAGGAGCTAAATACGTGATTAAAATTAAGAGAAATACTACTTATATAGATTGATTTAACAATAGGGTTACTGAATGCTGAGTTGGCAAGATCTAACACTATTTTGGACAAAAAAAAAAGGTTAAACCAATCAATGAAATCTTGCCAGCCCAACATTTGTAACCCCATCTATTAAAAATATTTGTACAGGTAGCATTTTTGTAAAATTAATTATTGATTTTACTTAAATTAAAGTATAAATTTTAATTCCTACCAAACATGGGATAAATATAAAGTATATAAAACAAAAATATATAGCACTTAATCAAATTGTACAGGTGAATTAAGGATATGGAATTATGCTATTAATATAACATAATATTTATAACATTAATAAAACATAATAATATAGAATATTTATATAAACTATAATTGCATGTAACTTAAAAATAACCTCCAATTAAAACAATTATAAAGAAAAATAAATAAATATTAAAGACTCATTAATGAAGGTTTAAAGCTTTAAAATCAATCTGCTCTAATAAAAAATGCACGTTCTTGATATTTATTTATTTATTTATTTATTAGGCTCTTTTACAGGTTCGTCTACTAATATTCTTGTATGGCAGTAATTTCCCACTTTGTCTGCGATCAATGATGGATCAATGCTTGTGATTATTGTCACGGTATTACCATTTCGATCTATATCCAAGTTTGTAATCCCTGAAAATTCAAGAAAAATATTCATTAAATTTTGTGACGTGTCAAGATATGAGTTTTCTTCAAATCCACGAATCGATTAATTATTTTTATTTGTAGAATATGTTTTATAAAGGACTCGACTCTAAGATTTTAGATTATTTTTTCTGTAATTCTCTAATTCAACTTAATTGAAAATATGCGAGTACAGCACCTGGGATGCTAACAACATTTTCGAACGCTTTTTCCTGGTGTTCTACATTAAAAAACTTCATTCCCAACACAATTTTCTGTTAATAGCATAACAAAACACCAAGAATAATCTAAATTAGGACAGTCACCAAATTTTATTCTTAAAAATATAATTATTAAAACAGCAAAAAAATGCTGAACCATAGACATTCATAAACAAGAACTCATAATTCTTCCATTTCCTGCTTTAAGATTCATAGAAGAAATATAGCAAGATCGTTCGCAGAAAATTGAAAAGTGAGATTGTGTTTTTACCAATAATCAGAATCTAAAAAAAATCAGAAGAAAAAGTTGAAAGAAACTTTTCAATCAAAAAAAAAAAAATGTAATTTGCGTTCAAAAAAAAAAAAGAGCATAAACAAAGTAATTAACCCTTGGTTCCTGAACCTCCGTCGTCTGAATCTCCGACGTCTGAAATAATCGGAATGTTAAATAAGTCAGTTAAAAAAGTAGAAATTTCAATCTTAAAAAAGTAGTTTGCATTCAAGAATCAAAAATGTAAAAATAAACATAGAAAAATGAAGCATAAAGACAGTAAATAACCCCTGGTTTCAGAAACTCCGTCGTCTCAATCTCCGACATCTTAGTTAATAGTCAGTAACTTTAAGGAGAATCTATATGTTTATTCAAGAATGGAAGATGGCTGTGTTCTCCACTTGCTAAACTCAGTTGAAGCCTATTTATACAAGAGAAATTTGTAACTACGATGTTTAAATTGAAAGATGACCAATGTTTGGACATAAATGTCAGTACTTTTTATACGTTGATTTTAACAACACTTTTTTCCAATCAATTACTAGGATTTCTATGCATAGGCAGGCTGTCAAAAAGGCTGTCATCTGGCAATGTACAAGAGGCATAATTGTTCAGTAATATTTCCTAGAATTCCTAGGACCCACCTAGTCCACTAAATTTGAAGCCCATTAATGTACAAGAAGAGAAGCCATCCGTTCATAAAATGAATAGATGGTATGACTATGGACAATCTTGGCACAGCCTCAGGAAGTCACCACTCAACTTTGAAGTGTCCCGTTTTATAACACCAACCTAACCCACCTCTTCGGTAAATTCATCCGTCCATGACAGAGCATATTGTTGATTAGGTGAAAATATGGGGCTAGCCGGGACAGGCCCGTTCCCCTTTGCTCCATCAACTAGCCCATTAGGTTGAACACATATGAGTTGGGGTGCGGGGGCAGAGCCCTTTTGGTACGGTGCGATATTTGTAAGGTTAATTTCAAGATTAAGATTCCATATAAATAACTTATTATTACCTATTTGAAGTTAGTGAATTATTTTTTATCGTACAGTGGCCATAAGCCACGAAGTTATTCTAGTCCATTATTTTGTTTACCCATAGAACGAAGTTGAAATGCAATAATGGCGCTGTTAGTAGTTAATCTATCCGGGACAAAGGATTTAGCAATCAGAAATGAGATGAAATAAAACATGTTTCATTCGATTTGCCAAAGCGTTTTGAAAAAGAGCTCATAGAGAACATTGCACTCGCTAATCCAAGGGGTCATTCCAATAAAGACTCATTCTTTATTATTGACGCGATTGTGCTCGTATTCTTGTTCAGCGAGCACTACTCTTCTTGCTAGTTTGAAACTGTTGAACTCTCTCCAAAGCTGCAAATCATCTTCTCTCGAAGAGCACGGTGACTTCTCTCAAAAATTACAAAAGTTGGTCTTCAAACACTTAGAAGAATTTTTTAAGTTTAAAATCAAGAATCCTAGACCTAGTAAATTTATATAAAATATAAGTCTGGATTTTTTTATTTTTTATTTTTTTTTCTCAAGATCCTCACTATTTCATTGAAAATATTTCTAATTTTACAGACAAATTATGTGCATTTCAATAAAGAAAAATATGATATCAAGATAAGGAAAGATTACAAATTGTTTTGAGTTATATAAAAAAATCTTAGCATGTTGCAACATTCTTAAATTCATGTTGCATCATGATAGAATCAGATTGCTTAAAATTCGAGAAATTCCTTTTTCAAATATATCCTTACGAACTTTTTAATTTTAAAATCATTTTTATTCTAATTAGAAAAAATATATTTAAAATCCAATTTTAAGATCATAAATGTTATAAGGGTGATCGAAATTTTGATGGATTTTAAAAATTCTTCTATATTCAGGTATCTTCAATTGAGATTTTAATGAGTTTTATTAAAATCTAGTTGTCCCCAACTAATGTTTTAAGTGATTTCAATTAAATCCTTTAAAATTTAGGTATCCTCAATAACTCATAAATTTATAAGGATTTCCTTAATAAATGGATTGTAAAAGATTTGGATGGATTATATGCTTAATACACATTTAATAAAAAAAATTTCTTTTAAAATTTAACAATTTTAATGAGATTCTTATGAATTTCACGGAAAATTATTCAAATTTATGAAATTCATTAAAATTTATAAAAATCTTAATTGAGGACACTCTTTCCCTTTAAGAAACAAACTTGTCTTTCAAATATTCGGGAATGTCTATTGTTATCTTCGCTTTCCCGCTTGAGATACTCCTCCCTTAACATCCTTTTTGAGAGTTTTGTACACATGTGAATTCTTCATTTTGGATCTTCGCCGAGAGAGATAATCCATCACTATAGACTGCTTGTAGACTCTTTTGACTCAATATTGAGCTTAAATTACATTTCCTTATTTTTAATAATAAGATGGCTCTACTACTTGGATGTTGCAACAAAGATGCAGACACTACAATTTTAATAATTGATTGAAATCGAAAGTCTTTAGACGTCTATATTAAATAATATTTTTAATAATGACTTCATGACTTGAATTTAAAAAGTTGCAGAATATTTTAATAAATGACCTTATGTATGATCATGATGGTGAGGCATTTATACACACCAGCTAAACAAGGTCATTTATATCAGCCATCATCTCTTGGGCACTCTACTCAACCATTACTCCCTCAACAAGTTCAAATGTTCCCCCAGCGACTCGAAAATGAAATAGAGTCAAGTTTGAAGCAAAATCTGGCTCATTTGATCTCAAAAGTACATATTCAAATGTTATAAACAAGCTTGCTTGTACAGTTGTACTGTAGACAAGATCACTCGTGCCATTAAATCAATTGGCATTAGAGAGCATAGTAGTTGAAATGTTATCAAGGAGACGTTTCAAGGCCATTGATTTTCTTAATACCAGAGCAAAGAAACCCAAGAACACCCGAATAGTGTCATAAATGGATAATATCTAAATCTAAATGAGGCCATTTTTCGGACATTATTAGTATTGAATTTTATAATTTTGAGTTGTTAATATATTGTTTATGAATATTTCAACTTTGAAGTAGTAATGAATTCTACAATTTTTATGCGTTTATTAAACGTAATTAGCATTACTTGATTTGCTTTTACATGACGTTTTCATTTTCTCTGTGTATGTCTGTCTATATGTTTTCATTTTTTTCCTTTAATGCATTCCACTTATATAACGTCTAATATCAACATACACGAAGATAATGAAATAGAGATGCACGAGATTGAAGAAGATGAGAGTGAAGAAGCATTATATGAAACCATTAGGTATTCATGATTAGCAATTCAAGCAATTCTCAACATATTACATGGTCGTATAGCTAATATGTGTCATGTCACTAACAAGGCGACCAAAACTAGACATTCATATGATTATAAACATAAAAAATCAAAGAAGGATCCAGAAAACTTTCGACAAGTTTATAGAATGTGTCTTGACATATTTCTAAAAGTAAGCAACATTATTAAAGAAAAACACCCTTACAAGATACAAGGTAAATTTGTATTGAAAAAATGCTTGTAACATTCCTACTTATTGTCTGTCAAAATACTTGGATATTTTTTAGTTGTAAAAAATTGGTTGATCACATTTCACTACTAGCCTAAGTTTCAACAAGATTTTACAGACATTAAACTAAATTATAGTAGATATGGTGGTCAATCAGGATCCACAATGTTAGGAAAATGAGGAAAAGTACAAGATTTTACCTTACTTTAAAGTAAGCGACAAAATTATAATTACTACTATAATTGTTGTTATTTTTGTTATCGTTTGAGTTTTTATTATTCATTTTTATTATTTTATTGTTCCATGATTGCATTTGGAGCTATTTACTACACCTACGTTCCAACAATAATGATTGGACGTGATACAAGCAATCATCATGGAATAATATCGCAGAATGTTTTCGCTATCTGTAACTTTGATTTGAAACTTATATACATGCTAAGTGGGCAGGAGGGAGGGATCGGCACATGACTCAAGGCAAAGTGATTCTCTAACAAGGAGAAATTGGCTCAAAGCGCCACAAGGTATGACTTTGTAATGCCATTCATCCTTTTATGTTTTACTATTAAATCATGATTATCGATGTTACAAGTTACATCGTAATTCTGTGGGGGGTATATGAGAACCCCTCCTGGACACCAAGAATAATTCATGGAAGGATACTAGAGTAGCTAATATGTGAAATAATGTTGGGAATATTTAATATTTTTTATTGAATATTACTAAAATACTAATTATTTTTGGTATTTAGTTTATGTGATAATCTAATTGAGGTGACTTAATTTTTTATACTTTCAAAAAAAAAATTATTGACGTGAGAGAGACGATTTAATACTCCGTGTTCTTAATTACATGTTTTGTTGATGATTTGGACGTTTGAGATGTTCAAATTTATATTACATTACTAGTGATGGCACGTGCGATGCACGTGTTAGAGTTTAGTTGGGTAGTTAATAGCGTGGTGAGTTTTATTTATTTTATACAAAATAGATAGAAGAAATATTTAATATTTTTATAAATGAAAGGAGATTGTGGAAAGATTGTGATTGAGATATTGGCTTGGTAATTTACCAAGCATTGTTGTCTGTCGCTGAAATTCACAATGACCATGTGGTCAAGTGGTTCTTCTATGCAATTAATGAAAATTGATTTTGATCTATGTAATGCATTCATTTCTACGTCGATAAAGCAGAAGATTTACGCCACAGAATATACTGTCACTTTTTATACTTCTATACCTATTTTTTTACAAGTCATTCAAATACAAATTCAAATCCTATTTGAGGCTATTTTGGGGAAATAAAGTAAATTCTCAAATCATATACAAACATCACAAATATCAAGCAACATTAGACTATACATTCGCATANACCTATTTTTTTTACAAGTCATTCAAATACAAATTCAAATCCTATTCGAGGGTATTTTGGGAAAATAAAGTAAATTCTCAAATCATATACAAACATCACAAATATCAAGCAACATTAGATTATACATTCGCATATAATCGTCCGAATAAAGGATAGAAGGGTGTTATACGTAACCTATTCGGAGAGATAAAATATTTTCAAACAAAAAGTCTAAAATGAAAAAAATGAAAATTTCTATAGGTAACTAAAGAAGGGAAAAGCAAAAATCAATCAATTTTCATCACCCGATTAAGATTAGTAATAGGAATACATCATTCAAACCTGGAAATCAAACATAAATTGAGAATGTAGAAAGAAAATAGTAAATGAAAATATATCACCAAATTAAAACACTAACAGCAGAGAAGAGATTTTACATTAAAT
>CAIGRP010050366.1:0-12039 GCA_903798385.1 Fraxinus cuspidata
AGACATTGGAAATAACTTGATCATTGATTACTTGACAGTTAGAAATTTCAATTGCTGAAAGTAGTAAATTACAATGGATAGTGCAGGGGGCGAACACTAGAAAAGCTTGAAAGATGTTTGAAAGACTAATATCCCATATAATAGACTCCGGAACAAAAATCTAAGCTACGGCAGTAGACGTTTAAATGCCGATGAATCATACTAAAATTTTCTAATTTCCAACTATTTTGCAATTGAATTAAAATATTTACAATGTGTCCGTCAAGGGGTTTCAGTGAAGTTGCAGTCCTTGACACCTTGGCTGGTGAACAAGTTACATGGCCTAAAGGAATTGTTGAAAAAAAAATATTTATTTAAATTATGCCTCTTTTAACATGTCTTTTACTATGAAAGTTGAATTTGTTTTTTCTCTAAAATCTAACACCTATATAATTTT
This sequence comes from Fraxinus cuspidata, assembly GCA_903798385.1. Lineage (NCBI taxonomy): Eukaryota > Viridiplantae > Streptophyta > Magnoliopsida > Lamiales > Oleaceae > Fraxinus > Fraxinus cuspidata. The sequence goes on from CAIGRP010050366.1 coordinate 437, forward strand.
CTTACAGAAAATAACAAAAAAAAGAATCTATTCAGACCTTACACAATACAATAACAAAATTTTATCTTTCTCTTCTTTTCACGCCCTCAAATACCATTCAGTCCTATAATATGCTATAAGGGAATTCTGCTAGATTGGGATTCATCTTCTTCTTGAAATTATGATAGAGGGCAACCACAACATTTTTTACTAGCTTCCGGATACTGTTTATTGGCTAAATAAAAACATAAAGAAAATCATTTGCAACTCTAATAATTAAGCCTGTGGAGTGATATTACACATTGTTTTCATAAAAACAAAAACAATTGGGAAACAATCAAGTATTAAGTTAGAAAAGCTGAAGATGAGGAAGTCAATTTTGCTTTATTGAATGATCAACAGATTATACGGTTTTATACATCATTTCTGCAGACATGAAGCTTCTAGAATTGAGCTAACAATCATATTTAACTAACTCCTAAAAATAAGGGAATGTAATGGCAATGTAATTCTGTTATTTTTGCTAGTGGAATCTAACACCCCCCCCCCTCTCTCAAGGTGGAGTGTGTTCCAGCACTCCAAGCTTGTCCCTAAGAAACTAAAACCTTGAGTGTGACATTGGTTTGGTCAATACATCTGCAGGTTGGTCTGAAGAAGGAATGTAATGTATCTTCAGCTGATTGCTAAGAACTTTGTACCTTATGAAATGAGCATCCAATTCTATGTGTTTTGTGCGAGCATGATATACCGGATTAGAAGCCAATGCACTTGCACTTAGGCTATCACACCAAATGATTGGAACTAATTGTTGTGGTATTCCTAGCTCTTCTATCAGAGACTGGATCCAAGTGATTTCTGAAGCACAATGGGCTAATGCTCTGTATTCAACTTCTGTGCGAAACCTGGCTACTACATGTGGTTTCTTAGAGCACCATGATACCAGGTTATTGCCAATGTATACGCAATACCGTGCAGTAGACCTTCTATCATCTAGATAAGAAGCCCAATCAGAATCAGCAAAAGCTGTAATGTCAAGGTTGTCATTCTTTTGGATAGCAAGTCCATGACTTAGTCTGCCCTTTAGGTACCTGAAAACTCTCTTAAGTATCTTCCAATGAGTTTCTGTTGGCGCCGAAGGTACTGAATTAGCCTGTTACTAAGTAAGTTATATATGGCCTTGTGTGAACAAGGTATTGGAGACCACCAATTGTACTTCTGTATAATGTAGGGTCCTTCATTGCCTATCCCTGAATTTTTTAAATTGGTTTTCCTACAGCCATAGGTGTTAGACTAGGTTTTAAATTTTCATAGCCAAACCCTTTTAGTAAATCCATAGCATATCTTGTTTGTCTCAAGTATAAACCAGCTGCATCTCTCTGAAACTCAATTCCTATAAACTGTTTAAGGTTGCCCATGTCCTTGAGTGCATAATTGGTGTTCAACTTGTCAATGAACTCTTGTAATTATTGGCTATTGTTACATGTTATTACTATGTCATCTACATAGATCAAGGCAAATAACATATCAGCTTTTTTTGCCATGAAGAATAGAGAATTGTCTGCTTTAGATTGTCTGAAGTTCCATTCCAGCAAAGTATTCTTTAGCCTATCATGCCAGGCTCTTAGTGCTTGTCTTAAACCGTATAGGGCCTTCTTGAGTTTGCACACATAGCTAGAATGCTTCTTATCTACAAAACCATGTGGCTGGTTTATGTAAACAGCTTCATTCAGGTTGCCATTCAAAAATGCATTATATCAATTTGTCTGATCTCCAATCTTTTGATACTGAAAATGTTAGCATGATTTTCAGAGTTGAGGCTTTGATAACAGGGCTAAAGGTCTTACTGAAATCGACTCCAGGAGTTTGAAGGAAGCCTTTAGCAACCAGTCTGGCCTTGTGCCTTTGTACTTTCCCACTCGAATCATACTTCAACCTAAACACCCACTTGTTGCCAATAACTTTCATTCCAGTCTCCGGTGGTACCAATGTCCATATTTCATTTTTTATTAGAGCATTATATTCCTCTTCCATGACTTCCTTCCAACTGCTACTTGACAATGCTTCATTAGCATTTGTTGGTACAATTGCTGCTAGTTCATCCACTGATAAGCTTGCATAAACTTTTTGTTTGAAGATTCCAGCCTTGCTCCTAGTGATCATTTGATGTCTAGAGTTCTGAGCCACATTTTCATCTTGCAGATTTGCTTCCTCTACTTCATTCAGAATGTCAATTTCAATCTGTTGAGTTTCACATATCTCATGACATGCTGCTTCTTCCTGATTTATTTCATCATGATATTCCATTACCTCTTCTCCTTCAACATCAATTCTTGCTTCTCCATTGAAGTGGTCTGCTGTAGATGGAACCTCGGGTTGAATTGTAGCAGTAGCAGTTGCATTTTGAGGTATAGTGTTATGACTAAGGTCAACAAAAGGAATGAGACTCGTGGATGTTTCACAAGTCTGAGATTGGACGGGCTTATTTAGGAAACCTGTTTTGAATGAAAATTCTTGTTCATTAAACACAACATGTCTAGAAATGTAGACTCTACCACTTGAGCTCAGACATTTATAACCTTTTTGTGATTCACCATAGCCAAGGTATACAAATTTTTTAGAGTGAAAACTGAACTTATGCTTTTGATAAGGTCTAAGGCAAGGGAAGCAAGCACAGCCAAATGTCCTTAGCTGTTTGTAGTCAAAGTTCTTTCCGAATAACATTTGGTAAGGTGAACTATGATGAAGAACAGGGGTAAGTAGCATGTTAATTAGGTAGGTTGCAGCCTTAAATGACTCCCACCAGTAGTAAAGAGGCATTTGAGCCTGAGCTAAAAGAGTTAGCCCAATTTCAGGGATTTGTCTGTGTTTTTTGTTCAGCTCTCCCATTTTAGACTGAGGTAAAAGGGCAAGAATGCCTAAGTTCAATACCAGACTCCAAGGCTACTTTGTTAAAGTTCCTGAACTCACCACCCCAATCAGATTGTAGTGACTTAATCTTCATATCCAGTTTATTTTCAACTAGTTTCTTGAATAGAACAAAGATGATTAAGGCTTCTGATTTGTGTTTCATTGGATATATCCAGGTAAATCTACTATGGTCATCAACTAAAATTATATAATATATGTGCCCTGTGGTAGAGTTTAAAGGGGCTGGTCCCCAAACGTCTGTGTGAACAAAGTCCATGGGATTTGAAGCTTGTGATGGAGAGGTACTAAATGGCAGAGCATGTGATTTGCCAAGTTTGCATGAATCACAGAAAGTAGGAATTTCATTAGCTTTAATGACTTTATTACATGACTTTAAGACTTCACTTATGACATAATTTGAGGGATGTCCTAGTCTTCTATGCCGAACATCAAGTTCAGACTCTAACACTTGCTTAACTGAAGATAACTGATCACTACCAGGCTTGGCTGTGAAGCAGTGGAAGTTATTTTGGTTGTTTCACTCGAGAGTAGTACTTTCTAGTTTGAGATTTGGTGGTTGCAACTAATACGATCCCTCCTTAGTGTTCCTTACAGCAGGATTCTCTTCGTTTGAAGATCCTTGAAAGCACAACAGTCAGCATAAAATTATAGGAACACATTGTTATCATTGGTAAGTTGTAAAACACTAACTAAGTTCCTTTAATTGATGGAACATGTAGCAATTTATTCAAAATAAGTGACATGTTATTCATTGCAGGAACCTTTCCATTCCCAATATGTGCAAAGTGTAACAAATTTCCATTACCAACTAACAATTTCTCCTTACCTTCATATTTTTTAATGGTATGCATGTTACCTTTATTAGTTGTAACATGGTTGCTCGCACCAGAACCAGGCTGGATCTTCAAGGACCTTGGACGAAGCTACATGGGCTGAGGGTGTAGAGCTGAAGTTCTGTTGGCCAGAATTTTCTGGTTTGCTTCCCATGTATCTTTCATCATACATATTGAAGCACCAACTTGCATAATGGTTACCAAGCCTACAAATTTGACATGGTCCTCTAGTTTCACTTTGTTTGCTAGTTTGAGTTCTACCTCTGCCCCCATGTTCTCCCTCTGAAGCTTGAAGATCTACCACTATTAAATCCTCTACAACCTCTGCCAATCACTGAGCCAGTCCTATGTGCCAACTGAACAATTAACTGGTTAACACTTAATGATGTAAGGCTATTTTTGACTTGACTCGGATGTTCAAGTCAACTTTCAAATGTCATAAGCAGAGATAACATTTCATACCAAGATATACTCTCCCTATTGTTTATCTGAACCACAATGAGTGTGTATTCCTCATCCAGGCCTAATAGCACTTGGGTTATCAGATCGCTTGGGTCAATAACTTTCCTAGCTATTTCAAGATTATCAGCCAACTGCTTGAAGGTAGTTAGATACTGATCCATTGACATGGATCCTTTCCTAGTTATCTACAACTCTCCAGTGAGAAACATCACCCTCGATTTGTTCAGTATTCCAAAACTTTCATCCACTGTTGTCCAGAGCTTGTTTGAACTTGTACGCCCCATCACTTTCATTGCAATTTCTAGAGTCATAGATGAGTACAGCCAACCCATTAAGAGTGGATCAGCTGAAGTCCACTTGATGAACTCAGGATTTTGAGTCATTTCCACTAGCCATGTCAACGAGCCGAGCATCGAGCCGAAACTTAAAGCTCGGGCTCGGCTTGAGTAAAACAGGTCCGAGCTTTTTTGGGCCCGAGTCGAGCCAAAGTTCGGCCAAAAAAATAAAATTCGGCCCCAGCTTTCGGCTCGAACCTTAGTAGGCCGAGCCGAGCCAGGCCTGAGCTTAGTTGGCTCGTATTTTTTTCTAAAATTCGTTATAAATCTATAATTTTTTATAATTTATTTAAAATCTGTGCAATTTATACATGTTATAAATAATAACTAAATATTAATATATAAAAAATATATTTAAACTTAAAAAAGAATTAATTTTTCTTTTTATATGTTATTTGGTCACGGGCCGGTGACGAGCCCGAGCCAGCCCCAGCTCGAGCCGACGTCCCAAAATGGGGCTCGCCCCGAGCCTCAGCTCGTTGGAATCGAGCCCGAGCCGCCCCGAGCCGACGAACTTTTTTGTCATCCCTAATTTCCAGTGCTTGTCCTTGTCCAATGGTTGTTTATGTAGCTAAAAACTCCGGTGGACGCTCCTTTGTCCCCGGCAGATAGCCTTCTAGATTATGCTCTTTTATTATAGGCATGATCATATTCTTCCACAGCAGGAAATTGTTCATGTCCAGTTTAACAAATGGTATTTGGGTGATGTTCATTTCAAATGATAAGTTTTGGTTAGCAACAGCCTGAGTGACTGGTGCCGTATTGAACATGGATGGATTTGATTGATTGCCAGATCCTGTGTTAGCCATTCTTGGCTCTGATACCAAGTTAGAAAAGCAGAAGATGAGGATGTCGATTTTGCTTTATTGAATTATCAACAGATTACACGGTTTTATACACCAATTCTGCAGACATAAAGCTTCTAGAATTGAGCTAACAACCATATCTAACTAACTCCTAAAAATCAGAGAATGCAATGGCAATGCAATTCTGTTATTTTCATGTCGTTTGCTGGTGGAATCTAACATATTAACATTTACAAATGTATACCCAGTAACATTGTTACGGTTGAGGAACTGGTTCTCTGCAGATTCAGGCTTTCACAATATAAGTTGTACGAAAACTTCGAACCCGATTCATCTCTTGCCCAACACTACGTCCAGGGCTCGTCCTCTTCCTCCTTTCGCTAAAGCTGCGGCTTGAAATCAACCTCGGAAGGCAAGACTTTGCTGATTTGTCCTCGGGTCTGAACAATACATTCGAATTTCTTTCACTTGTATATGCAAAGTTAGCTCCCGAAACATTAGGCCTCTCATCTGCAGATTTTGTTGGGAGGACAATACTCAAAACTTCAGCTTTCACTTCTGCAGTATCCACATTCAGGTTACCAGCCACATTTTGTTCGTCCAAATCACGATCAACTTGTAAGCTCTCCTTGAAGAGGTCAGAGAGTTTCTTTTTCTTGACTGCAGGAGATGAGACAGGTACAGAAACAGGGTTTCCTACAGAAGAGCTCTGATGGACAGGAGTGCTACCTCGAGATGGAATGAAATCTGCATTCAAGACAGCAAAATGACAATATTAGTGGGCTATAATAACAAAAATGAAAACTAATATTACCCGGGAAAAAGAAGAATTTAGAAAATCTGATTTTGAAGTGCCATAGAGATTTGAAAATCATGTAACAATCTCCAAAAATCAGTTTTCTACCTTAAAATCTTCTAACAATGTGCTCATTAGGGAAGATCCACAACAATTCAATTATGAAACTTGAAAAAATTAAGAGGCTATTCTCTTTGTGTTTCAGTTTTGTGTTTTGAGTTTTAAATTCATTTTGAATTTTGTGTTTTGAGTGTCCATTTTGAGATTGTTGAAAATGTGTTCTCTTTGACATTTTGAAAAATTGTTTTGAAAACACCAAAAACAAGTTTTGAAAATTTTGACTTGATTATAACTGAAAACACTCAAAACGACAAATTTATCATTTTGTGTTTTCTTTACAAAATTTTAACTTGTTTTCAAAAATGCGTTTTCGAAAATGGGAAAGAGAACGGGTTTTCGCTGTTTTGGAAAATCGAAAATAGAAAACGACTTGAAAATGGTAAAGAGAACAGGGACTAATTGCCCCAACTTTATGGTTTGTTTCAAGTCAGTCATCAGTCATTACGTCTGTCTTCGTCACTAACGGAGTTGTGGGCATTATATTTTCCCCACCAACAGGCTACATTTCTATCAGTCTACTTATCAGAGTCCCTCGACAAGAACAGTAACTAATTGTGTATATCTGTTCGTAATGAATGAAAATTCAGGAGACAACTCTGGTTTGGTCCCCTTTCTTTTGCCAGAAAGGGAGCTGCGTTATCTCAATTGGGACCGAGAGACTGTCGGATATCTAATATTACAACTTGTGTCTTACCACCGTTAACGCTAGAGAAATCATCTTCACAATCTGAATCTAACCAAGGCTGAGAATCAAAGAAGGTTTCCTCTTTGCTACCTGCAAGATATCAATTTACATCTCCCATCAGCATCACGTATTTTACAGAACAAAGCTTCACAATAACAAAGTATATTTGGCTAAGCTTATAAAGTTTACTCACAAATAAATTTTACTGATAAGTAAATAAGTTTGTTCTAAAATATTTAGATGTTTTATTAGTGAAAGTTAAAAGTAAGTTACTTAAACTCTTTTCTTTTCCATTACACTTTCTCATTTCTTAAACTCTTTCCTTTTCCATTTCACTTTCTTATTTCTTTGTGTCTGTAACGTTTGCAGGGGTAGTCTTCTCTAACAAATCCACTGACCATATGATTATAGTTGATGAGTATCGGATGGAAGTGGCACCCTTACAAATTTCTAAACGAGACACGAGTATACAAGTTGGCTTCAACTTCTCTCATTTAACCCTTAGTGAAAAATGCTTAAAACTCGTGATTTAAGAAAAAGATCCAGAAGTCATTCGATAACTAACTCCACTATAACACTTTTCCAGTTTATTCAAAAATATCATCACTAATTCCGCACCATCCTTGATCCATCACAAGAAGTAGAACGATATTTAGGCGAGCTAAGCAGTGTATATATCATTGTTTCTCTGCATATATGATTTCATTGTGCTGCACCTATCGTGCAGAAAGTAGGAAAACCATTCTCGAAAGGGATAATAATTCTGAATATTTCCCCTACTATTTGTTGAGCCAGCTATGAGGTTCATCCAATCATACTAGAATTTATGCAACTACTTATCATATTTTAAGATGAAGTTATCAACATGAAAACTATATCCTGTTGGTAGTGTGAACTTGACGAACACTGTTCAATCCATTACCTTCAACCATCATAACATCAATTTTTCATAAATATACCAAGCTAATTGCATTAAATTTTTTGTCCTACTACTAGACATGTAAATATAATGAAGGAAGAAAAACTGCAATTTGTAATTAAAAAATCCTTCAAAGTTCACAAATTACATAGATCTAGCTACAAGAAGACAAGGAGGCGCCACCCTAAAATGAAATAGGAAATAAAAACAAAGGGGGGTTTGCAGGGGTAGTCTTCTCTAACAAAAAGTAACTTTTAACCGCGCTCAAAATAAAATAGGTTTTTATTTAAAGAAACAGATTGAACAATGTTGTGCATAACAAGAAGCTAAAGGATTGAAACTATAAATAATCCACATTACCTCTAGCACTGCTAATTCAAAAAAGGAAATTAATTTTAACACTGAAATTGAACCATAAAAATGAAAAATCCAGTAAAATTACAAGAAAGATGATGATGTTATACCAAAATCACGAAAATTATATATTGGGTTAGATTTGAGAGCCACGTCAGCAACCGTAGGATCCCGGCCGGTGATCACAAGCTTGTCATTTTTCGAGCCGTATGACAGACGGAGTTTCATGGCGGATTCCTGGTCTTTGTGCACCGAAACACAGGAACCCATTTCCCCCAAATGCACACAGAAACACCCCTTCAAATCATTTATTTTATCTTCAAAAGGAAAAATACTTATAGAGAGAGAGAGAGAGAGAGTGAAGTAGAAGTGAGAGAAGGGGACCCTTTAGGGAGAAATGAATACTGAAGGATGGGTAAGCTTCCTGGAAAGAAATTTTGAGGCTTCAAAGCAAAGATAACGTGGGTGTTTTGTGGGTCCACGCAAAAATGGTGGAATTTTTGGGGTTGTGTTGTAAGCTTATTACAATTAAGCCACGATTGTCATCCTTTCAAAGTTTGAATTGTTTGTTAAAGTATCATTCTTCTCGAAACATTCAAAAAATAAAATATTTTAAACACAAACCAATAAAATTTTTTTACATTTTAACCACACATTCTTCATCAATATCATATTTTATAATACATTACAAGAAATTAATAGCTCACCAAACCGGGCCTAAGCTCGGTTGACCCCATTGAATTTGAATTTTTTTTCCTCTCTTCTATTATCAATCACTAATTCTCTTAATAAAATAATATTAAACATAAATTCAAAAAATTTCTGTACGTTTTAATTACATATTCTTCAAAAATATTATTTCAAAATCTTTTTTTTTTCAAATAATGGAGCTCAAACAAGGGCTAAGCTTTTGATTTGAAAATTGTAATGAACCACATAAGGGCTAAGGCTGAAGCTCGGCTTTGAATTTGGCTAGGCTCCAAAACATATCAAAAGAATTAGAAGAAAACTCAGCTTAGTAGGGCTTGGTTTGTGTTTGTATGCTCTTATAAAAATTAATTTCTCCGCTTTTGAAAAAAATGTCCAAGGGTGATTATTTATTTAGGGGTTGTGTAACTGAAAAATTGGTAAAAAAAATGTGAATTTTATGAAATATTTGATTGATTGAAGTTTGATTAGTTAAATAATTTATCAAATAAACACTATGTTCTCAGCATGCACCTATAAAACATTAACCGATTAGTAAAAACAGTAACTAAAAAGAAGTTGGTAGCATATTTCGATTGGACAATCAAATGCAATCCCAACGTGTTTAATACGTAGATGTACGAACAAATAATAAACATGTAATGTGCAAATACTTGTAGAATAGTCTTGTTTATTATGATTTCATATGTCCTTCTAAAACTCACTAAGTGGGATGTGATAGAGCTTAGTGTTGATAGAAGAAGTGGCACAGCACCAATTGGTGGATGGTAATCTCAACTACAAAATACATGCGAATCACCTTTAGAACTTGATTCAAATGGGCACTTGGAGAAACTTATTCCAAGTGTGTATGAAAAGTTATTGTTGCTTACATGAATTGTCATGAAGCGGCTTTGCTGCTTTGGATGCAGCCTTTGTTCGGCATATTTACAGTGCCGAGCTATGGATTCACGAAAATGGCCTATCACATCTTGTTGGTTGGACATTTGTACCATGATATTGCTCTATCAAGTGCCTTAATTCAATAAGCCTATATTTTACCTTATAAAATCATATGATTATCTCATCCTTATCCGAGTCGTTGAGGGACCTTTGTTCCACTTTGGCTCTGGACATGAAAGAATAGGAGCGAATCCAAAAACTTAGTTAGGGGGATTGAAACAGTGACGAACCGACATGTTACCAATACCGATATATTTAAAGTGCTATCTTACGCATTCCCTTTAAGTGTCAGACACATGGCGATACCTCGACAATTCAATGCTACAACAACAATTAAAAACTCAACAAAAAGCTAATAAGGCAACAAATTCAACAATAAGCCGATAAAGCAACAACAATTCAATGATAAACTGACAACATCGATAACAAACCAATTTTATTTTAGTATAAACTATTATCAATAAACCGAATGAAAATAGTGATGACAAACATAGTACTTAATAAATATTGCTAAATATATCAATGTGTAATCCAACAACTTAAATCGAGTGTGAAGCAATCGACATTCCAACAGTGACCAACCAAACGATTAGATTAAACAATGATGTAATAAGAAAATACATACTCGTAAAGTAAAATATAATCACTTCAAACCATATTTTTTTCCCTGGGGCTTCTTCTTCTTCTACATACAATTATTCGAAAGAATTAAAAAGAAACAAAAAAAAATGGGGATGTAACAATAAATTTTAGAGTTTCTTCCTTTTAAGAATTAAAAATAGTAATTTTTTTATTAAGAAAACAACATAAATAAATAAATAAATAATCTAAGTTAATATGTATTCTAGTTTAATATTTAATTGAACTAAAATTATCAAATTTTCTCTCTTTTTTTTTTTTTGAAAATTAAATGGAAGACCTTTATAAATTTTACTATTTTTAATAATTACAGCAAAAAGTCTCAAATCTTTGAAACACTAGTAAATTTTCTCCAAATTTTTGATTTGTTGCAACTTTCACCTCTAACATTTCCAAATGTCGCAGGAAAAGCCCTTCTAGACAATTTTCATCCACAATTCCGTCAGCTGGTCAAAGATTTAAAACAATCAATAAAAGAGTAACTTTATATTTATCACATTAAAAAATTAAAAAAATAAATTAAAAAATAAAAAAGACAATCGTCTTCTTCTTCTCATCGCCCACGCCCACGCCCACCCCTTTCCCCACCTTAAACCCAAAATTAGCTACCCGACCACCTCCACTTCTAATTTGTTAGGGTTCATCTTCTGCAAAACTACAAAGAAAAAACAAAAAATATAACATAGATGAGAGTGGAAATTTGAAGTCCAAGATATCAAAAGAATTAAACCCAGAAGCTCAAGCATCCAAGAAAACGTAATATTTTTCAGAGTTTTGAGAAATTGATAGGTATTAAGATTACATTTATGGTTTTTTGGTTAGCAACTTTGTTGTTTGTATTATGGATTACTTAGAATTTTTCTTGAAATCAAGAAGAAAAATTCCTATATTTTTTCTCTTTTCTGCTTAGAATTTCTCAGGAAGAATGTGGATCAGAGAAATTGTGGTGGAAATGAAAATGCAAGAAAGTGATAAAAAAATAGAGAAGTGAAGGGCCGACTCCTAAATTCTTTCGATTCTAATTTTGGGTTTTAGGTGGGGAAAGGGTGGGCTTGGGGGATAAGAAGAAGAGGGCGATTGTGTTTTTTTTTTTTTTT
>CAIGRP010050366.1:12129-23657 GCA_903798385.1 Fraxinus cuspidata
TTTTTTTTTTTTTTTTCCTTATTTTTTTAATTTAATTAGTTTAGTTATTTAATGTGACAAAAATAAAATTACTTTTTTCCTTCTTTTAAAAATGTGGTCAAACTTAAATTTTTTGTCAGCTGATGAAATTGTGGATGTAAAATGTCCAGAAGGGCTTCACCTGCAACGTTTGGAAATGTTATGGTGACGACTGCAACAAATCAAATATTTGAGAAAACTCTGATAGTATTTCAAATGTTTGAGATTTTTGCTGCAGTTATCCCTTTTAATAAGAATTAAAATACATTTAAAAATGGAATACAAGTGATGGTGATGGCCTAGTGACATTGCATTTCCCAATCAATACTTAGGTCCAAAGTTCAAAACTTGGCCGCTACATTTTGATAAATTATCAAAGGGTTTTTGAAATTCAAATAAGGTGGGTTTGGATTTTGAGGCTATAGACTCGGGTTTATGGGTTTAGAACTTGAATGACCATTTTGAGATATAGATGAGGTGGGTTTGGCTTCTAGGAATGTGCTTGAAACTTGGACAAGTACTGCACTTAAATTTGGACACTAGCTTAAAAAAAAAAAAAAAGATTGGGCTAAGCTTAAAAAAAAATGGATCTAACTGGATCTGGGCTAGGGCTCGAGCTTTGGATTCATCAGAGTGAGAGAAGTGATGTTTCGTGAAACGATCTCCTACATAGATTCTTAATGAGGAAATTACACCCCATGTCACTTTTTTTATTGGTATTTTCAAAATTATTACATTTTAATATTCTTTGTAAGAATGTCATTTAGACTTTTTTGCCCTCTCTTAAAAATCTAAATACCTTGGATGTCCTTAAAGTTGATTTGATAAGATAAAAAATTAGTACAAAGAGTAGAAAAATATCACCCCCACCCCATCCCACTCTCACGTCAAAAAATTTCCGGGTTAATTTCTCTGGTGGCTACCCAACTTTATAGTTAGTGTCACCATGACCACCGAACTTAATTTTGTTTCACCATAGCCACTGAACTTTATACTTAATGTCATCATAGACACCCAATTTAATTTTATTTCGCCAAGGTCATTCAATTACATATAACATTTCACTATGGCCACCTAATTTAATAATATTTCACCATGATCATTCGACTTCTTTTTACTATTTTCATTAATTTTAAAATAGGTAAAACGGTAACTTTTCATTATATATATATAATAAAATTTTAAAAAATAAAATAAACTTATATATGAAAAAAACTTAAAACGTTTATTTTTATTTTATTTTCTTTTTTTAAAGAACATCTTTTAAAAATAATTTTTTATTTTATTTTATTTTTCTAAGTAACTTTTTCTAAAATAAATTTTTATTTTATTTTAAAAATGTTTGTTTAATAAGTTTTTATTTTATTGTTTTAAAGTTTTTATTTATTTATTTTTGAAATTTGTTTAATATATATATAATGCAAAATTACCATTTTTACCCCTTTTAAAATTAATGAAAATAATAAAAAGAAGCAGAGTGGCTATTGTGAAATATTATATAAAATTGGGTGGTCATAGTGAAACGTTATATACAATTGAATGGCTATGGTGAAACAAATTAAATTTGGTGGACATGGTTACATTAAGTATAAAGTTCACTAGCCATGGTGAAACAAAATTAAGTTCGGTGGCCATGGTGACACCAACTATAAAGTTGGATGGTCACCAGTGAAATTAACCCAAAAATTTCCCTTTTTCTAACGCTACTCTCCTTCCCATTTGCAAAAGCAAGAAAATCCAAATCCAAATCTTGAAGTTCTGGCCTTCGTTAGTTGCTCATCCTCCTAACTCTCATTTCTCGTTTGACAGACATAACATCTAGAACAAGCGAAGTGGCTGCTGAAATTTCTATTTTTCTCTCACATTTTCAATATCCATTTATCAATGTTGATTTTGTGGCTTTCTTGTTGAATCTTGAATTATTTTAATGGGAGACAAAGTGTTAAATCTTTGATTTATTTTTGTTTATCTCTATATGGCAAGTCAGGAATGGACAATGCAGCAACAAAAGGAAAATTTTGAATCTTCGTATTGTTTTTACAAATATTTTGGATGTACTAATTTTTCTTCATTGTTTTATTTATCTGATTTTTCTCCCATAAGCATAATATTATGTCATAAACAAATTTGGTGATTTTATTTCTTTTAATCAAGAAAATGTATAAAAAAAATGTTTGATTTTTCCATCGTTCCTCTACATGAGGATTCTTTATCCGGGCTTCTATAAAAATGGCAAGTTCACATAAGCCCATGGATGATGTAGATTTATAGGCAGCTAGTTTTAGCCGCAGTGTCAATGATTTGTTATATTATCTCTTCCAATTGTTAGACTCTTTTGACTACAAACCTATTTAGATTGTTATTATATTTTGTAGGAAACACAAAGATGCATTTCTTAGTTTCACCTATAACATATTGAGTGTTGGGGATTGTTTTGGAAGTTATTATTAACCTAAATTCTTGTTCTATGGTGTTGTGAATTTGGTTTTACATTCGTATATAGCTAGTCTCACTTTATTGATGCAATGTGGTTCACTTTAATCCTTAAAACTTTTTATTCATGTTAGCATATGGAGAATTCCATGTAGTTGTTTTGGAACTCATAGGTCGGGATTAATTATCATCTCGACAGTTATAGAACCATCTGTTGAGATAAATTGTTATTTTTGATTTTATACTCAGGAATTCTCGACAGTTATTTTGATTTTTCTCTATAGTCTTTATTCATATGCCATATTTGGTTCAACTGCTCTTCTATGTATGTTATGAATTAAATGTACGGAGTATCATCATCTGACCTTTATTATTTCTTCATGTGTAATTCGTATGTGCTAATAAAACTCATAGTTTTCTTAGAAGGACGAACCACAATGCGGTTGGAGGATTGCCTGAAGGGTACGAACACGCCTTCTTCCAGTGAAAGGGCTGCCATTGAGGTGCCCTCAATTGCCACTGTTCCAGTTGAAAATAATGAAGTGATTGCAATGAAAAAACACCGCTCAATGAGCATTTGATTTTCGGTTGTGTCGACCTAGACTCCATTTACTAGGAGTGTTAAGAAGAAGGTTAAAACGGTAATTAATTTGAAAGTTTTGATTTGTAAAACAATTTTGTCTTTTTTTATGTTTTGGTAAGATATAACAGTGTTGTTGATTGTGTCCCGGTTGAAATGAAGAAGTGGTGGTGACCAATAAGCGGCCCTTAAGGCACATTCGAATATCGTTAGTGTCAAATAGGACTCCTACACTAGGAGTGGTAGGAAGAGAGAAAATAGCATGAAATAATATGATTTTTTTATTGGGAAAAAATATGTAATGTTTTAAACTTGTAATTTGTGGTATTTTGAAGGCTTCTACTTTGATGTTTTGTTTTTATATTTACTTGGAAAATAGTTTAGGTACATTTTCATATATATGTAGTTTATGTTATTTCTCTCAAATATAGTGTTATTATGAACGATGTTGATTGAGCTCATGTTTTATGCTTGAAATGAGAGACTGAAGGACGATAATATAATTATGATATGATCCATATTTGTATAGTTGTGTTAATGTTGTGGACATGGGAAATTCTTTGTGTTTACTACTATAGTTCTAAAAGCAGTGCCTCCCAATGAAATAGATTATCACAATTCTTGATACATAGACTAAATTTCTTGATTTACCTAGACTTATTAGTTGTGTATTTCAATTTTCGAGTTTAGCCATATTAAGCCATGTGCACATAGTGATTGGAGTTAAATCTTTTTGCAATTATTCTATTACATAGATGTTTGTAGCTTACTAGCTCTGACTTTTAGAAGATGAACAACTACATGAAAAGGAAGTACGAGAAATAAAATTGAATGAAATTGGTAATTCATACATATTAATTGCATACAACTATAAATTTCCAACAACTAATGTAAGAGGAGTACAACAAATTTGAGGTTAAATATTTCATAAATAACCTACAATTTCAAGTGCACAAGGAGATATAATCTCTTAAAATATCACACCTACGTCACAAACATCTACTTGCACTAAATGTCCTCTATACCATAGTTGTAACCACTTCATATATGTCCGAAACCGTGGAATGTGGTGACAGTTTCTCATCACCGTCAACAATATTATCGGCCTGGACCATGTAACGGATTATCCTAGTTCTCATGTAAGGATAGCGTCCTAATATTATTATGATTGAAGTGGTTTTGTTCGTTCACCACTTCTATTCATCACCTACATGCACAAAATATCACTCGTGCAACACGATGAATCTCATATTATTAATCATGCCTGAAATATTCAGACAGTAATGATAAGCGTTCAGCACAATCAAAGTGGTACCTAAAATAATATTATACTAAACAATTGCAAACCGACGAAAACGACATTTTAAATGTCTTTCCCGATATTTCCTAAGTGTCGAGTACGACATTTGAACTGTTGTCTCCACGGTTTTTTTCGACAGTTCAACTGTCGATATTTACGGTTAGCACCTAAAAAGTAGCATTTAAGAGGTGTGATTAGAATACATTTTTCATAGCATTAAGTGTGTTCATCAATGTTCAACTACCAAATGACAAAATCTTCATAAATAATTTACCCAATACTTTATTAAATAGGGAGTTTTTGACAATATGGAGAACTTGTTATATCTATTCAAAAACATATGCAAAATCAAACCAAATGAATGAATAAAAATTTGCAAAATTGCAAATTAACATGAGCGTCATGTATATAACAATTCAAAAAAGTAAGTTAGATGATAAAAACATTAAACAATTTGTAAATGCTTACATCTCAAAATGAAATATGAATTCAAGAATAATTTCTTCTTGATATTGGAATGGAGGAGATATAAACAAAGTTCGGATTTTCGGAGAGAATGTTGTCACCTCAAAAATGTAAGTTATGAATTTTTGTTTTCTTTTTTTTGGTTAAGAATTTGTTATGTTTTTTTTACTCAAATTTCATGTGATTTGGAAGTTTGATTCATGGAGAAAGTTTGGATAATTTGGTTTAGAATTCCGAATAAATAAGGGATCAAACTTCACAATTGATTGAAAGTTTGATTGGGATTAAGGATTTTGGGATTAAGGATTCTACTTCATCTTTAACTCCAAGATTTGATCCTATAAATACTTCACAAGGTGTAAACTCTTTAGAGACTGAAGATAGCAATTAGATCATTGTTGTATTTATTAGAAATTTGAGGATTTATTTAAATTTAGATTGAGAGAATCAAATCTTGTAAAGATAATTTTAGTTTCTTGGTATAATAAATTCTCATATTCTTTTATAAAAATCTTGGTTGTTGTATGTTCCATTATTTTCATATTGCTCATATTCTTCTCATCTTTAATTATTTGGCCAGATTCTTAATAAGTGATATCAAAGCTGAAGGTTTCATGGTGGCTCTTGGGAGTTCCAAATTGTTTATTAAAGCGAGGTTTAAACAAGGTCGATTGTTTCAGGGAAGACAACTATAAAATTTGAGATTCATCTTTTGGATTGCAACAGGAGATTTTCTTTGTGGGAGATCAAGATGGGAGCGGTTCTGGCTTAATTAGATTTTGATGATGCTTTGTTGGGATATATAGAATACCCGCAATAATGACTACGGAAGAAAAGTAACGAAAGGATCGGAAAGCCCTATCACAAATACATCTTCATCTTTCCAATCAAATTCTTCAAGATGTGGTAAAGGAGAAAAGTAACATTGGGTTGTGGTTAAAATTAGAGCAAATTTTTTATGACAAAGAGCTTGATAAGTAAGTTACACTTGAATCAACGTTTGTATTCTCATCGTTGACAAAAGGTGATCTTTAGAATATCATCAATCAGTCTCCAAGAAAATTGTCGCTGACTTGGAGACAACGGAAGTCAAGAATGATGAAGATTATTTAGGGTTGATATATTATGTTCATTGCCGCCTTCATATGTAACTTTTAGAGATACCATTCTCTATAGTCGGGATACCCTCACTATTGATGAGGCATATGATGCGCTTTATTCTAAAGAGAAGATGAAGAATATGGTCATCAATTTTGAGACCCACATAGAGAGTCTTGTTGTTCGTGAGAGGAAGACGAGTGGTTATGGAATGGGCAAGTCAATGATAATAACACTGGTATTACCAGTTTGTTGGTATTGCAACAACAAGGGACACATAAAGAATGATTGGTATGAGTGGTGGAACATGTTTACTACTATAGATCAGAAGGAACAACCAAAAAATTCTGGTAATGTCAATCTTGTAGAAGAAAACAGTGTTGGAGATCTTTTAGCGATTACTAAAGGTGACTCCAAACCTGAAGAGGATTGGATTCTTGATTCGACTTGCACTTTTCATATGTGTTCAAACTAGAATTGGTTTTCTTCGTTTAAAACAGTTACAAGGTAAATAATGAGCCTTGTAAAATAGTTAGGATTGATAATATCAAAATCAAGATGTTTGATAAGACCATTAGAACACTTTGTCAAGTTCGACATGTTTCAGGTATAAACATGAATGTAATCTCTTTGGGTACTCTTGATTCAAAGTGGTACATGTATACCGGTGAAGGTGAAGTTCTTAAAGTTAGTAAAGGGTGTGGCTGTGTTAAGGGGACGGAGAAAGTCCTGATTACATGTGTCAGAAGGTTCGACAGTCACTGTGGATACAGCTGCAACATATGGTTTAATAAGAAATAACTCGGGGTAGAATTGGTTGTAATTAGGTTGTTCGTGGTGATTCGAACAATGATATTGGGAAATCTTCCAGTAGCTTAGGTGGAGCTGATTGTGATCTTGTTGTTCGTAATGATTCGAGCAGGTTTGACAACTAGGGTAGAGCTAGTAATGAACGGGATGATTCAAGCAAGGATGACACGCAAAGTAGTTCTGCTGGCAAGCATGGCTTGGATTTAGTTTATAGTTGCTGAGTATGTCCGACGATAGGATGTGTGCCCGAAAAGGACATGGTAGAGTAGTTGGAGAATGACTCGAAGAGTGATGACTTAATTCCTTGCTATGGAATTTACAACAAGGCAGAGTTTGTTATGTTTTGTGACTCAAACTCCATGTGATTTGAAAGTTTGACTCATGGAGGAAGCTTAAATAATTTTAGTTTAGAAGTTCGGATAGATAAGGGATCGAATTTCATACTTGATTGAGAGTTTGATTGTGATTAAGGACTCTAGTTCATACATAACTCCAAAATTTGGCTCCTACAAATACTCTACAAAGTATAAACTCTTTGATAACAATTAGATCGTTGTCGTATATATTAGAAACTTGATAAAATTATTTAGATTTAGATTGAGAGAATTAAAATATTGTAAAAGCAATTTTAGTTTCTTAATATAATAAATTAGCATCTTCTTTCACAAAAATCTTGTTTGTTATGTGATCTATTATTTTCATATTACTCATATTAATCTCGTCTTTAATTTGATCAGATTCTTAATAGAATTCTAGAGAAAATTGTAGCCATGGTACCAAATATTTTACTTAGTTACAGATTTTGTCTAAACATTTTATTTGTGTCACATGAAGTACCAAACATTTAAAAAAAATTGCAGCTACAGTCCAGATTGATGGTTTCCGTCTATTTAACTACCAAACTCATTAGTTAACCTCGAAAATGAAAAAAATTAATAATTTTCACCAAATAGACAAGGGCAATTTGGGTATTACACATTTTCCCTTTCTATTATTGCACTTCAGTGTTTATTTTCCCTCCATTTTCATCACTATTAATATCTTTCTCTCTCCCATAGTTAGTCAGAAAAAATCAAACACGTAGATGAAGGTTAATGTATGCAGATGTGGCATCGGCGCAAATAAAAATCTCATGGACGAACCTGAACCCAAGAAGGAGATTTCTCACTTGTCCTTGAAGCCAAGATCTGGATGGAAATACCTTTTTGTGTGGTGTGACATTCCTATGTGTGAGAAATCTAGGAAAATGATTCTAGGTCTATTACAAGCTATGAGAGAAATGGAAGCTAAAATCAGCATCCAAGCAACAAGACCAAATGTGTGGAAGGTTTGGCCGTTCGTCTTTGTATGTGGAGTGCTTGTAGAATGGGTTTGTACCAAGGTATGTAGGATGTGTTTGTGGGATTGGCGTTTTTAGTTTCAGAAATTTAGGTTTAGTGTTTAGGCGTTGGTATGTTGTCAAATGTGGTTGTGTTATATCTTTTTCCTTGAAATGAAGTGTCACTTTCTGTATTATTGCTAGTACTGACTTTCACATTTCTATTTCTACCCTTTGTTTAATGAGAAAATAAAGTTCAGATCTCACTCCAAATGTTTTGTATGTGGTGCATCAAAGGTACCAAAACTTTTGTTATAGTTGCAGTGAAAGTACCAAACATTTTGTTATAGTTGTAATTAGAGTACCAAACATTTGGTGATGGTTGCATTAAGAATACCAAACCTTTTGTGGCTATTGTATAAAAAGTACCAAACCTTTAACATAGTTCTTAATTGCGTGCACCCGATATTCAATGAATACAATTTGAAAACCTGATCAAAGCACAGTGTAATGCACGGAATTCAACTTCAACAGTCCATAACAACATATATTAGTATTCCATTCAAAATTCCAGGTCACTTTAAAAAATCACAATATTTGCTGCATATGTTTCCAATCCACATTTCAAAAAATATAGCTTTTGCTACAAAATCATAATATTCACAAAATAAGTTTACTTTCCAACAAAACTATAAAGGAGAAAACATATCATGTTGAAAATTTGGATCTTTGATTCTTGGATTTCTTCGTCTGTGACTGTTAAGTTCTTTTTTATGGTGATCTTTTTTCCCATATGATGCACTTGACTGTATATCTTGTTGAGGTTGCGTGCTTGGTTGTGATTCTTGTTTTGAACTAGAAATTTGTTTTGTTCTCAATAGCTACAACTGTTCATGCTATATGGAACATACAGCTCTCACCATCAATGCCAACAGCTGCCAGCAACTACCCACCTTGCGCAGACTTTATGAAGTAACCATCCAACCCAACTACTGGCATATATCCAGGCTTAAAACCTCCTTATAAGCCCCTTGAACATATATACAATATCTTAAAAGTAGGATCTGAACATTCAATATGTGCTGTACTACAAGGATTTGTTCTTTCAACTCCTCTCCATAATCCCATAAAAAATTTTATTGCTCAACTACAATCTCATGCACCACTTCTGCATATTTAGATATTTTCATGTAGAACTGATACTTTGAAATTTCATACATGCAATCTTCTTTCACAGTTTCCAAAAAAAACAGCTCATTGAAATATTGGGATCAGACCTAAACTTTCTTATGTATTTTTTTGCCAGATTACCTGCATTAACCCTTTTATTTTGCCACACAATTGTACATGTGTGCTCATCTCTGAATGTGTTAATTCTCAGACTGTTGTCTGTTTGTTG
This sequence comes from Fraxinus cuspidata, assembly GCA_903798385.1. NCBI lineage: Eukaryota > Viridiplantae > Streptophyta > Magnoliopsida > Lamiales > Oleaceae > Fraxinus > Fraxinus cuspidata. The sequence goes on from CAIGRP010050366.1 coordinate 21,551, forward strand.
GTCTTGACATCTAACTCACAAATATGTCCTCATATTTTTCGTATATCTGAGTTACCGGAATTTTTAACTAAGTATTGAACTATTGTAGACCTTAGAATCTTGACATTGTCAAATTTCATCTATGTAAGAAATGAATAAGCCATGTTGTAAATTACATTTTAAAATAAGTAACTAAGTATATATGACAAATACATTACCTAACTTGAACTTTGGATCATCCATATCAGTTGCAGGGTTAAACCAGCACTCGTTCATCCTTCGACAGATGATCTCTCACCTTCATTGTCACTAGGTAAGCTCCTAAACTCATTTGAGTCATCATAATATGTTCCAACTTCTTCTTGAGAAACTGTCTTACCTTCATGCTCACCTCTTCCAGTATCTATGTCAATATCAAAACCTTCACTTAACTTCAAATTTGTTTATTCATCATCATCATCCATGTATACGTTTTCTTCCTGCTCATACTCCGAGTCATTAAATTTCTCAAAAAACCCTCTTCATATTCATCATCTATGGAATCTACTTGCACATCAGATACATGGTCTTCTTGCTCAACATGATGATCAGTTTCAGTGTCAATATGTAGTTTAGTTTGCTTTGGTTGCTTTGTTTCAGCCTACACCCCAGGTTCAATTTGCTCTGGTTCCACATCAGTTTGTCCAGCCTAAACCTTTGATTGACAATGTTGTACATCAGGTTCAGCAGCCTACATTTCTGATTAACCATACTGCACTTCAATTTCAGCAGCATGCACCTCTGATTTAGCAAACAACACATCAGTTTCACCAACCTGCACCTCAAGTTGGTCTACTTCAAAACCGCCGTCAATATCCACACCAACCACTGGTTTAGCCCTAGTTAAATCAACATCTGTTTCCCAACTTCTGCCTCTGTTTGACCAATATCAGTTTTACCAGGATAAATTACTTTATCTACTTCCATGTCATGTAGTTCATCAATTATGTACAAGTCATCACCTTCTAATGAATCATCATAAATCTCAATATCATAGCATTGTTGCTTCTCATCCACTGTTTCATCTTCCACACTAAAATTTTCAACATTGACCAACTCCTCACCAGTCTCACAATCAACCAATAAATATTTTCATCCCATGGCAACTCCAAAACCTCAACTACAGGCAAGCAATACAATTCAACCATCCTACTTTCACTAAGATACTTCACTACATTCATGAAATCTAAATCTTTGACCAACCAGAATAATGCTTTACTCAATCTCTTCTTCTTTATCTTGTACAGATATCTAATTCTACCAGAATATCACAACATCTTCATGGCATTAACAAGAAGAAATCTGATGAAAAAATCAGGATCAACATAGCCCAGATAACTTACTTTACCATTCTTGGATATAAAATTTCTCATCTTTCTAAATAAAATTCCACCATGATGTAAGCATATGTTAAAACACTCTGTATTTTCCGTAAAAAAAATGAAAACAAAAAAAAATCAAGTCCTAACCCTTTTTAGTTCGAGTAATTCACATGTACAGAACAAGCTATTACACGGTATATTAACTCCAAAGTTATCAAGTCACTCAACATTTTCAAATTTTCCAGTTCATGAAGATAATCTATATGCTCGGCTTGAAATAGAAAAATTGCATACCGTAAATAAGAATTCCAGGGAGCACACTTAACAAGTTGAAGAAAAGAGCTTCGAATAGGGGCGACAAAATCTGATGGAAGATCATCTTCTCCTTTGAATATGTCATCCTCATCTTCATAAGTTTTCGTAGGTTCCATAATGGATGATGAAATGAAGAGTAAGCGACGTTTTTTATTCTAAAGGGAAAGTGTGTAATGCCCAAGTTGCCTTTATTTATTTGGTCTAAATTATTAATTTTTTTATTTTTTGGGTCAACTAACAATTATAGTAGTCAAATGACGAAAACCGTCAATCTAGACTGGAGATGCGATTTTTTAAAAAAATTTGGTATATCGGGTGGCACAAATGAAAGATTTGGACAAAGTTTACAACTAAATGAAAGGTTTGGTACCTTGACTGCAATAATTGTTTTAACTAATTATTTTTATATTTGTTTCTTGTTTCAATCAAATTTTAAATATTCATTATTAAAT
>CAIGRP010050381.1:0-14833 GCA_903798385.1 Fraxinus cuspidata
GCGAGGAACAAAAATTTGGGCATTGGATTGCCTAATGCAAACCCACTAAATTCCTTAAAAAAAAGTTTACTAGACCAGTACAATCAACTAGTTTGTGTTGAAAAAAATGGGTGATTTGTGTGTAGGTAATAATTATATATATGGTAATTCAATAATTACTTAAACATAAGAACATTATAATAATATAAACATTATAATTTAACAATAAGAAGATAGTTAGAATGCAAGATTTAGGGACGTCAATGACGCTATCATAAAGTCGCGTTGCCTTCCTTTCGTGCTGGTTCTTTCGACACTACACGACTTCAAGATAAAATCCACGATTCACAACTGGTTCTCCTTCCATGGACACGATCATAGGGAGATAAAAAATGAGATTTTTATCGAATTGCCAAAAATTATAGAAATATAGTATGAAAATATATACAGAAGTATAATTCTTTAACTTGTATTTTCAAATTGTATGTGAAGTTGTATTTTTTTTTTTGTCAAATAAACAATGAAATTTCATGTCCCTTTGATAGTGTAAAAATTCAACCCCACCATAATGAAAATTAATTCATTAAAAAAGAGGTTACATCTAATATAATGATATTTTAATTTTATATTAAATTTGAAATTGAAAACAAACCTTAAAAATTAAAATGTATTAATTTTGAAATTTAAAAATTTTAATTTTATGTTACAACAATCCCTCACAAGTTTTAAATTTTCAAAATATATAACTATACATATAATAGTGACAACATAATACTGTGTAATAGGTGTAGGTATCTTTTGGACTTAAATCCCACTTAGTGATAACAATTTCCAATTGAGGGAATCTCACTTAGGTCTCTTTAGCCAAACTTCAATTATCCCACACACAGTATCAATTTAGGTTCAATTCGTAGCGGGTAGTGTTGTTAATGGACATGCTCTCTAATCTTGATTCTAGTAAGAGTCTTTAGGGAATAGCTTAATTCCATAGCCACGGCCTCATGACAACTCTTACATAGGCGAGTCCTCCAATGGTGTGTGTGACCCGCACCTTGCGAGAATTCCCGCATCGGTACTCATTTAGGGTTAAACCCTTCCTAACATCACAATCATAGCACTTTCACCATAGGAATGTGCACAAATAATATAGTGCTATTACAAGTCACGCAATGTGGGTTGTTTCTATCATATTGAGCCTTTTTCACGGGATCTCCAACATAAAGGTTGGGTTACTCCCGGAGGTGACTCCCTTACGGGCTTAAACTCATCCCCCTCAATGATTTATTATGTCCATCTCGGACTACAATTTATTTATGTCTCTTTTGGACAATAATTTGGTACCATTCATTTGTAACTCTTTCTTCGTATTTGCACATCTACAAAATCACCTACGAACTTTTCCAAAAATGTCAATAACAGATTTAATTATAATATGATAAACATATGAAATTTAGAAATTGACTTCTAGTAACATATTTGAGCAAATGCATCCATTAAACTCTTACATTTCACCTGCAGGTCTACAATTTAATCTGTAACACTTCTCAAGAGTTAGTTTACAACTAGGAAAATAAAATATAATGTATATCTATGTGAAATTTCAAGTACCCCCAAATTTCAAAGATATGCATCTTAAATTAAGTAAATATATGATCTTATTATAATATATCTTTTCCGATAGGATCAAATATTGTAAGGAGGTGGTTAATGCACAAGTTTATGAATCCCACATATTCTTCATTTTCATCCACCAAAATATTTGCAAATACTTCTTAAACACATTTGCAAAATAAAATAGTAAACACTATATACATTTTAATGTAGTGGCAACTGATTCTAAGTAGGGGAGAAATAATTCCAACCAGATGTACTATTGGTTAATGAGTTCTAAATAATAGGCCGTAAGGGGAAGTGCATGTGTTGATTTGTGGATAGACTTATCGATTGCTAGGGTTTAGAAACTGATATATTATGCTTCTGGTTTGACCATTTGAAGAGTAATAAAATTGAATTTGTCAAGCACATGTTTCGTTGCATTGCATGCGTGACCTTAAAATCACAAAAGATAAGAAGCTAATGCAGTCAACGAGTGCTTCTTTCATATGGTTCAACCAATGTACATTGGTGAACTCTATTTGCAATATAATATTTTAAACCATTGGTAAAGATAATAGCAATGAGAAGTACTAAATCATGCTATGCTACCTAGGCATCTATCCAAGATGATATCTGAACATCAACTTATCATTTGGCCACGCAAGAGCACTACATGACTCGAATTCGCATATAGACAATACATGTCCTCACATACACTTGATGATTTATGTAACCTAAAAGTTCATTCAACTAGAACAAGCAATCAAACTACTTAGAAAAACCTCGACTAAGTAGTTCCGAAACTGATTCTTAACTATTACTGAATTCATATAATCAAGATATCACATTTGAATTTTAAAACAAATATATGTAACAACATACTAAAATTTGAACAGCTTCGGTAAAAGGGATTTTATGATTTAGATGGTAGTTGGTAATTAAGGTTGGACCTATCCGCCTATTAAAACCCTCTCTTTTTTTTAGCGATGAATTGAGATTACTTAAGAAACATAATTATTATTATTATTTTTTTTTTTTTACTTTCCTCTATGAGAAACTTGTTAATATGTATTTTGTGATAATACTAAATTTCAATCTCTTCATTATTTATTTATAAATATGATTAGTTCAATTCGACATGATAATATATATTTTTAAATGCACGGAATATTCAGTAGGTAAATCCTACCTCATCAAAAATAATGGTGTACAGTTTAACAAAATTAGAAGACAATACAGACATAAGTGCACAATAAATGTACTGTTTAAACTTCAATTAATTTCAAACAAAAATGTGTTATATGTTACAATTTAACATTTTCTGTTTGTTTTCCTAAGAATGTATTTAATTATTAAATGTTAACGTCTAACGCACACTCTATCCATCTATTAGGTAGTCCCAACGTCGAAAAAATTATTTTATGCATATATTTTCTCATGCACAAAATGCATATGTATAATTTAAAATGTATGGAAAAATGTGTGCACTTATATTTGGTATTTCTGTTTAAATAACACGTCTTCCACTTATACATAGCCCAAGATTCTTCAAAAATTAAAATTTACATAATAGGTGTGCACCCCTCTTAGTTTTTATTCCTTCTTTATGTATTTTCTAAAATTTGAGATAGAGAGATAAAATATACTGTCAGTTAATAATACGTTATATGCATAAAACTCCAGCAATAAACTGTGAAGAATTAACCAAACATAGAATATTGAAAATGTCTCCAAAGAAATTTAATATCACGAAAAGAAAATAATTTATCTCAATGCCAAGGGATGCATATCACAATTGTAGTAATTGGCACCAATACATAATATATATTTCCTGCACTTTGAGGATCATTTACTATTTTGTGTGCACAAATCAGTCCAACGCAACTTAGATTGTTGGAAAAAATTGGTGATTAGTGTGTAGATTAACATATCAACCAATAAGTATATATAACATAGCTCAATAATTATTTAAACAAAAGAAGATTATAATAATATAAATATTATAATTCAACAAAAAGAAGAGAGTTAGAATGCAAACCTTAGGGAATCACGTTAAGGATGTTGTCCTAAAGTCGTATTGCCTCTTCTTCGTGTAGGTTCTTTCAGTACTACACGGTCCAAGATAAAACTCATGTGACTCACTGTCGATTCTCCTTCTATGGACATAACCATAGGGAGATAAAAAACGAGTTTTTTTATTGAATTGCCAAAAACTATAGAAATATAGTATGAAAATATATATAGGAGAATAATTCTTTAACTTGTATTTTCAAGTTGTATATTAAATTGTATTTTTTTCTAGTCAAATAAACAATGAAATTTCATGTCCCTTTTATAGTGTAAAAGTTCAACCCCCACCATAATGAAAATTAATTCATTAAAATACTAAATCTGAAATTGAAAACAAACCTTAAAATAAAAATGTGTTAATTTTGAAATTTAAAACTTTTAATTTTAAGTTACAAAGTTTGATTTTCCAGTACAAGCGCGACTAAATACTTTGGACCTGCCTCATGTTCCTATTTTTGGAAGATTGTCAAATAGGGGCACAATGGCAAGTTAGAGATAAAATAGACTGAAAATAATTTTAATGGAAGGTATGAATTCTTGAATCCTTAAAATATAATTATAATTATAATAATTTTTAGTTAATAGGAATGAAGTGAATCGATTTACATTTTCTTTTTGGTACTCGTATGGGAGTAAATTTGGACTAGACTGTTTATACTTGGACATTTTAATCATAGTCTTGTCAAGTTTGAATTGCCAATTTTTTTTGTTTATTGTCATTAAACTAACAAAAATTTAAAAGTTAAAAATAATATTGTGTTAGGCAAGATGGCAGCATGCATAATTAGGCACGAGTCTTGTATGGTCATTTTAAGACATTGTTCGAGCTCCATTTTAATGAGATTTAGAAAATAAAAATGTATTTTGAAATATTAATTATTTTATTGAAGAATGTGTAGTTGAAAAGAAGGAAGAGAAAAATGTATTAAAATTAAAATTGAGTCCTAATAGGGGCTTATGGTATTGAATAGACAAAAAGTCTTGAATTTGAATCTAATTATCACGACATTACAAGTTTTAATGAGAAAAAAATGACATTCACCGATACCAACATGATTAATTAAATTAAATCAGCCTTCTATTTTTACTTACACAAAGACGGTTAGTTAAATTTAAGGGATAATTGTTGCAAAAGCCTTAAATATTTGAAACATTAGAAGACTTTCCCAAAATCTTTAATTTATTGTAGTCGTCACCTCTAACCTTTCCAAACATTGTAGGTGAGGCCATTTTGGACGTTTTCCATCCATAATTTTGTCAGTTTATCAAAAATTTAATTTTGACCACATTTCTAATATTTTAAAAGAGCAAAAGAGTAATTTTATATTTATCACATTAAATGATTAAACTAATTAAATTAAAAAAATAAGAAATAAGAAATTAAAAAAAAAAAGAAAAAAGGAAAAAACACAATCCTCTTCTTCTCCTCACCCCCAACGCCCACCCACACCTTCTCCCATCTCAAACCCAAAATCAGCATCCAATGGCCACCATTCTCCGGCACTTAGACGATACACCTACAGATTTGACAACAAGGACTCCACAGTCGGGTGGGGTGCCAAGAACAGGACATTCCCCCACCACACCCAACCCCTCCACATCTTCAAACCTTATAGTTGCAGCAATCCAATCACCAACCATGGAAATCCTACGGCCAGAATTTTCCACATGATCAGCGAGGGGCTGAAAGAAAGGGTTGAGATCTAAGGAATGGAGACCAATCCTGCTAATGCAGGAGAATACCCGCTCCTCTGAAAAGTCTGGACCGTTGCCATTTGAGCTCGAATTTTCTCCTCCAGATTGCAATATTTCAGAAATTAGGATCGAGCGAGCTGCTCATAAAATAATACCATTTTTTGATTATTCATTTTGGTGTCCCTCGTGTCCTTGCCTCTATTGGAGTTCCTGGTGTTGAGAAAGCACCTGCCACATCTTCCTTTTTTAATTTCCTATTTCTTATATTTTTTTAATTTCATAAATTAATGTGTTAAATATAAAGTTACTCTTTTGTCCTTTTTAAAACATTAAAAATATGGTCAAAATTTAATTTTTGGTTGACAAAATTATGGATGGAAACTGCCCAAAATGGCCTCACCTGCAACGTTTGGAAATGTTAGGGGTAACGATTGCAACAAATCAAAGGCTCGAAAAAAGTCTACTATTATTTCAAAGGTTTGAAATTTTTGCTGCAATTATCCCTAAGTTAAATCCAAGCAGCAGACGTCTAAGGGTAAATTTGTGAAAAGAATTAATGGATTAACGTGTAAGAATGAAGAATTGATGTTATCTTTTGAGGTCTCTGTTAGCAATTGTTTACCTGCCATTTGACAAAGAGACAACATAACAATCGATTAAGGAGTTATTTTAAGGATCAAACATGTAATAATCCGCATTAGGTAGCTACATGTTAATCAGAGGAGGTTAGTTTTGCGTGATTTCATGTCTAAAATCACGATTAATGTGTAATTTGCTAAAAATTATACACACCTTAAACGAAATCACCACATCAATAGAATCGGAAGCTCCCTTTCTTTTAAAGAGAGAATGGATAATTAACACCCCGCTTGATTCACATTCTTACAAAAATTTATTTTTTCAAAATGCATTTTCAACCACACATTTTTCAATAAAATAATATTACACGCAAATCTAAAAATTTTCCTTATTTCTTATTCACATATTTTTCATCAAATCACTATTTAAAATATATTCTTCATTCAATAATGTGTATCAAATAGGGTCTAAATTTCATTTGATGTTCAGAGGCAAATTGAAAACAGTAAGAATTCTATAGATTTTTCATAGAAAAAATAGACGCTTCCTATGTTAATCGTAATATGTAAAAGTGTTTTTTTTCCTTTAATTATACAATATGCATACATACCTTTGACGAGATCATCGCACATCAAAGATTATTATGAAATACTTTATTTCTTATTACGTATTTTAAATTCAAAATCAAAAGTGAAAAGTCCCCCAAAATATGTTCCAACATGCAATATAATACAAACAGTGGAATACAGACATGACTGAACTAATCATGATTACTATCATCATTAGTGCTCCGTGATGACGCGTTTATAAAGTTAATTGCAAAGTTGAGTCACCAATAGTAGGATTTTGAAAATGTCGGAAATTACTTCTCACGAGCGAAGATAATATTGAATATATTTGTATAATATTTCGAAAGAATTTTATATGAGTAAAATGATTTTAAAGAAAATGATCTAATGTTGTGAAAATTCTTTTACAAAAATAAAAATAAAAATAAAAATAGAAATCGTATTAAACGGGTCCTCACGATTATATGTAAGAATAATCATTTGTCATTAACAATAACGAAGGCAACTAATGGAAAACCTTCGTTTATAGACTTTTTATTATTTTCTCCAAAAGTAATTTCTTATTTTTATTTTTTTGGTAGGAATAAATTCATTTTTGGGTTCGTTATGATATGGACACACATGAATAAAATTGACCGTGACAGTGACACCCGCTCTTACCGGCCCGTCGGACCCAAGCAACTCGCTCCTTTCACTCACCCGACTGCCCAACTGTCAGATCCAGACCCGCTGTCCTCCCACCAACAACTTCTCCACTCACTCTCTCACACACACTTTTGCTTCCATACTCTATATACACGCAGACGTAGCGGCATTAGTTTCATTACTTCCGAATTTGATCCGTATTTGCTCGAAGTCTCGGCATCTTCTCTGCTTGCTTGCTTTCCGCTAGCTAAGTCGGTAGGTGAATGCGATCATCATTTATATTATAATGTCTTGAAGTTGATCATGTTTGATTTTAGTTATTAATTATAGCTGTTCATTGTGTTTTTGGGGATTAAGCATTGTTTTAATTCGATATTGTTTATGCTGCTGCTTATTTCATTTTAAAATGAAAATGCTTCAGTGCTGCAAAATAAGTTCTTGTAATGTGAACAATCCATTTCTAGGTTTAATTAATATTGGGAAAATACTTTCCACAGTAACAAGACAAACTTTTTCCCAATAATTTAAGATTGCCTGTATAGATTATTTTCTGCTCCATTGAATTCAAACCAAAGACTTCCAACACTTATTCCTGAAATATTTCTCTTCAGAGCATACATGTGAGATTTGGTCACACTTTTCTATGAGTGCAATATATTTATCAGTTGTGTGTATTTGGATACATGTCTGTATGCGTATCATCTTGTCTTAAAAGAATCCATCTAAACGAAATGTTATCACCTTAAATCACTCATCTTCCTCATCATATGTCCTTTTTTGAAGCTGATTTGCAAACAATGTAAGACACAAAATTTTTTCATCTGTAAATATCCATCGCTATATTAAAACATGCCAGGGTTTTGACTTCTCTTTCACGAGCTTTCCTACTCTAGTAGATGTATATGGATAGACCAGTGACAATTTTTTTTTTCGTATGAGCTTCTAGTGTGACCTAATTGCTAAAATCTGTACAATTTTTGACAGAAAGTCTGCATTTTGTAAATCTTTTTGAGCAGAGAGATTCTAAAAACCATCATGGATCAGAACTCATGGCTTTGGAAGAAAAAATCGACGGAGAAGACCTTGGTATCTGACAAACAAAAAATCAGAAATGATGAGGAGGTAACTGAAGTATGGTTTATTCACTTGTTGATCCTATACCTTTGTTGATTTCACTTGATGTATAGTTGTTTTAATATGCTTCTACACGAAAGTAGGTTCAGCGATTTGCATTTTCTTTCGTTCTGGTTTTGTTAAACATGTGAAGTGACATGAATAATATGAAGGTGTTACCAAACGTTTCTTTTCTTTCATGTTGAGGACATTGGATCAAAAAAATTCATAGAACTATTGCTTGTGATTGGTGGCAAAAATTAAGGCAACTTAGCTTAGGAAATTCTGGTAATGAAAGTTGAGCCTGTCACCTTTCTATCTTACAGCTTAGATATGTTGGGAGAATAAAGAATTACTCTCTTACAAATCGTGAGTGAGGCTCAGCCAAATTCCAGGAAATTTTACTGCCAAAATCATTTAATCAATGTATGGAAGTTTTAATTGTTTAATGGTTGGTTGCCAAAGACTATTAGGAATCGTGTCGCTGAAAGAACATAACAATCCATTTAGGATGAAGTTCTCTGTGAGAAGCTACTTCTTTTGTAGCATTTTTCTGTCAACAGAGCACAAAAACAATGGCTGAGCTACTCTCAAGTCTCAACCATAAAGATCCCTGTCACGCTTGTGCCCCTGTTCTTTTTGGATATTTTGGGGTGCTATCTGAATGTAAGCCCTACGAATTGTGGAGTCTTGCTTTCGGGTCACATCACCACGAAGTTTCCTATATAAACCATTCTTCCTGAACCAACCCAATCAAATTTGATAAAATACACAGCATTTCAAGGATAATCTTTTAACAAAAAGCATGATAGTCACCTTTCATAGAAAGCAAGATCAATCTGGGTCTGGCTACCAGTTGACTTTTCCATCGCGACCATGCAAATATCTACATCATACCATTTTGTTGAGCATGTTACATTTCTTTTGGTTTTTTCAGATACATTTTCCAGATGTAGTAATACAGCCTAAGATAACTGAATGCAAAATCTGAATGTGTTAGTAAAACTAGCGAAAATAGCACCCACTTTTGTATGAACAATGATAAAATTGAAATGAATTAGATTTCTTTATATGATATTTCGTCCAAGAATCACTCTCTTTGCTCAGCATTGCTAACTAATTGTCTCTGTGGATACATACACTGCTAATTAATGTTTCTTCTGGTACAGACTCTTCTGACTGAGAAAGCTGATCTAGAAAAAGAGATTAGAATATTAAATGACAAGCTTTCTTCTGCCCTTGCTGAGCGTAATGCCAAGGATGAATTTGCAAAGAAACAGATGAAAATTGGACAGGAAGCTATTGCAGGTGATATACTGTTCAACAATATTGTAACTAAAGCTTTTGCACTGTACGCACTCATTACACAGAAGAATTTCTCAAAATTTTCCTGTAGTCTTGTTCAAAATTTGATCTCTCTCCGATATATTTATATTAATAGGCTGGGACAAAGCAGAGACAGAAGCAATATTTTTGAAACAAGAACTCAATAAAGTTTTACAGCAGAAGGCAGCCGCTGAAGAAAGATCGAGTCACTTGGATGCTGCACTAAAGGAGTGTATGCAGCAACTGCGTTTTGTTCGAGAAGAGCAGGAGAGTAGAATTGATGATGCTGTGGTTAAGGCATCAGAAGATTTTGAGAAAACAAGGATCGTGTTAGATGAAAAGTTAGCGGAGGCAGGTGTGAGGCTCGCCAAATTAGATTCTGAAAATACTCAGCTCAGTAGGGCTCTCTTGGGAAAGGACAAGGTGATTGAAGATCTGAACAAGTACAGAGCTCAGGTAGAGACCGATTTTAATGCCCTTATGTCGAGAGTAGAATCTACAGAAAAAGAAAAAGCTTCCCTGAAATATGAGGTTCGGGTTCTTGAAAAAGAGCTCGATATTCGGAATGAGGAAAGAGAATTTAATCATAGAACAGCTGATGTTGCACATAAGCAACAACTGGAAAGTGCGAAGAAAATTGCAAAATTGGAATCAGAATGTCAGAGGCTACGTCTCCTTGTCCGACAGCGGTTGCCTGGCCCTGCTGCTATGGCAAAAATGAAGAATGAAGTTGATATGCTTGGAAGGGATCGGCCTGAAACTCGGAGAAGAAAGTCAAATCCTTCTCTGGCTGGTTCTATGGACTTTTCTGTAGATACTACCCCTGAGACACCAAGCAGAAGGACCATGTCCCTGACTGAGCGGTTGCATGCAATTGAAGAAGAAAACAGAATTCTTAAAGAAGCCCTTAAGAAGAAATCAAATGAACTCCAATTTTTTGAAACCACATATGCGCGTATGGCTTCCAGATTATCACAAGTTGGAGAACAACTTGAAGAATCGTCAAAGGGTCAAACAAATGCAGAACCAGGGAAGCATATGCATTTTGTTCAGGAATTCACTCTGGCACCAATTTCTGATTTGGACAGTGATGACAAAGCCAGCTGTGCTGAGTCTTGGGCTTCTGCTTTGATATCAGAGCTGGAGCATTTCAAAAATGAGAAGCACATGGGAACACCGTCTCACAGAACTGTAGGAACTTTAGACACAAATCTCGTGGATGACTTTGGTGAGATGGAAAAATTAGCAGTAGTTTCTGTGGATTATCCAGCTGGAGGTTCCCATCATTCCTCGGAGGAAAGTAATGTAATTAGTGGTCCCTCGGGGAGTCCATCTGATGGGAATTCGTCAACTGGACCTGGTAGGAAGATGGTTCCAGTTTATGATGGTATGTCGGACCTTTTGGTCTCCAGCCAGAAAATGCAGTCTGATAAAGTAGCAGGCCATAAAGTTCCTGGATGGGTTGGTGATGTGCTAAAACAGCTTTTGTTGCAAAGTCAGGAAACACAGAGAAATCCTGATGAAGTATTGGATGATGTCAAAATTGCTTTGGCACACATCAATGATTTAGACCTTACAACTCTTAATAAAAAAGAAAGTACCCATCCTGATGCATTGTGTTCCCCTGAAGTTAGTGGATTCATTTCTCAGAGATCACCGAGTAAGTCTTCAAGCATTGATGTGCCTGATAGAGGATCTGGAAATAATATATCACACACAAAGAAGGATGTCCAGAAATTCCACTCAGGTTTAAGAATATCATTATGTAATATTATCAAACTCGTTGAAAGAATAAATGTATCGACCTTGGCTAATTCCGAAGTGGGATCTTTTTCGGGGAAGGGTGATAAACTTTTACCATATAAAGATTCAGAAACCCCATCAGGCTACATGGTTCGCGTGTTTCAGTGGAAAACATCTGAACTCTCTGCCATTTTACAGCAATTTGTTCAGACTTGCAATGATTTGTTGAATGGAGAAATGGAACTTGAACAGTTTGCTGAACAAGTAGCTTCCAACTTAGAATGGATCATGAACCACTGTTTTTCCCTTCAAGACGTCTCAACCATGAAGGATGCAATCAGAAATCATTTTGATTGGTATGAATCACGAAGTGACAGTGAAGTAGATAATGGATTGATCAATTGTTGTGCAGAATCAAGTAAAATGCTTCTCCAAAGAGAAGAGATGCCATACCTTTCCACAGTTTCTCCTCTGAGTGGTGGTAACAGTTCATGTCAAGTAGAAGGGCTTCATCTTAATCTAAAAGAAGAATGTAGAAGATTGACCGTTGAATTGGCAAACAGGGAATCTTCAATTGCAGATTTGGAAAGAAGGCTTCAATTAGGAAGTGTAAAGAGTGAATCCTTCATGATTCAACTTCGAGAAACTAGATCAGAGATGGAAACTATGAAGGAATCAAAGGCCAAAACTGAAGATCAAGTTGAAAAACACAAGATGATGAAAGATGACCTGGAGTCCCAGCTTGAGGAAGCCAATCTTGAATTGAACAAAGCTTGCCAAAAGATTTCATTTCTAGAAAATGAGCTAGAAAAGAAAAATAACTCTTGTGAAAGACTTGAAGCGACGTGCCAAGAATTGCAGATCCAACTAAAAAGGTACAGTTCACTTTTTTTTTTCATTTGCAAACACATATTTTGGAATATCAGTTTTCTGAAATATATTATGTCAGCATGACAAGGAAGGAAGTTCCAGAAGACAGAAAGCAGAGGGAAAAGCAACTCCAAAATGTAAGTTTATATCAATTATTCAATTTATGTCTTGGGTGTTGATATTATGACAAGGTAGTCTTTTTATCATGATAAACTGTTCATGCTATTGCATGCCTTTAAATATTTTTTTACTAGAAACTCACTTTGGAAGAATTCTATCAGTTTATTCAGTAGATAAAATATTTCCATGATCCATGTAGTGGAATCATATGAAAATGTAAACAAGAATAGTAAAATTGCTTGAAAGGGGATAGATTTATGGATAGAAAGAAATGGGCCTCATATGCACACTCTTCTCTAATATTCCCTCCAATGCTTCAGATCAGAATGAGAATTTCTAGACAATTTTCGGAGGTTCACCTGAGAAATTAAGCAGACATGAAAGATTCAAATAAGAAAAGAACTTTCTATCGAAAATATTCTTATTGTTATGAACTAACCTGATATTAAGAACGCTTTGATATCACTTGTTGAGAAATCAGTCAAATAATTAAAGACGAAAAATATGGATAATGTGAAATTTAATGGATCACATAACAATCAAGAAAATTGTGGAAGGAGAGAATTAATTATACCAAGAAACAAACAATTGTCTTATGAGATTTTTGATCCTCACAATCTAAACAAAACAATTTTCTCTTGTTTCTAATGTATACAATAATGATCTAATTGTTATAATCTCTCTTGAGTATTTCATTTTCTTCCTTATTAAGTGTCTATACCTTGTGGAGTATTTATAGAAGTCAAATCTCTAAGTTGTGGAGTTCAAGATGAAGAAGAAGTCCTTAATTCAATCAAACTTCCAAAACACCATGAAATTTTATTCCTAATTAAACTGGACTTCTAAACCAAGATTAAACAAGNTCTAAACCAAGATTAAACAAGTTTCTTTTGTGCAACAAACTTCTAAATCACACAGAATTTTTGTCATAAACCTAACACTTACAATTTACCTCTTTGTTGATAGTGATTTATAACGTTAAGTTAAAAACAAATCATGTCTCGAAAGATTGTGGTTTTGCATATAGACAGTATCATTCATGCTGATATTTGACCTTGTAGGATTGGGAGATTATGGCAGCTTCCAAGAAATTGGCAGAATGTGAGGAAACTATCCTAAACTTGGGTAAGCAACTGGAGGCACTAGCTTCCATTAAGGACGCTACCCTTTCCGATAAGGTCAAGTCCACTCCAGCTGATACCAGCATGCCAACTCCTAGTAGGAGAATTAACCAGCGAGAGTCCCTACTAGATAAAATGCTGGCCGAGGATAATGCTCAAACTGGTGATGATAAGTTTCCTGAAATGAAAGAAGCTGTTCAGGATGTGACTAATTCTGTCGTTATGACCGATGAAACAACAGGGTCTCAGGTGCAGCTCACTAATTCCCACGGAATTAATAATGAAAAAGATAAAAGTTCTGTTGGCTCCTTGGCCATGGTCCCTTTGAACAAAAAACAAAGTGTAAGTTTGTTTAAGAAGCTATTCTGGAGAAAAAAGAAAGGTAACAGCAAGAAAACACCCTTCTCATAAGCTGCAGGAAGCTCAAAATGAAGTTGACCGATAGAATTTAGCCACAATGATATAATTTAGTTGTGATGTACGTAGATTTTTGATTTGTTGCATGGGGTGGGAAATGATATTTTACTCATCTGCTATAAAGAGAGAGATAGAGAGGCTTGCATATTTTATTATATATCTTGTTGTATATCTAATTACAAGAAAGACAACATATAATCAATTAAGATGGATATGAAAACGAGAAATGAATAAATATATGAGATTGTGCATTTTTCATTTGAAGTTGCTGGTGGAAACAGAAGGCAAGTCAATCTTTTTGTTGAACAGGCAAGTATTCTGATTTTACCCATTTACAAGATGAAGCAAGTATTCTGATTTTGCCCATTTACAAGATGAACATGATGGCTTTTAGATATTATTAAGGAACCTAGACATAATATGTGAAGGAATCTTATTTATCGTATTTGTGCAGCCATGAAAACAGCATTGCAGAATCTTGATTTATTTCAGAACAGGAAAAACATAATAATACACAAACATAGGTTTAAAAGAGTGCCATCAACAAATCCAGGCCAAAGAGAAGATATTTGAATTGTGCTTTAAAGGAGAAGCAATTTAAAGGTACGAGTTTGAGAGACAGTTGAGTGGGCACATTTATTTAGAAGAGAGGGGAAGAAGTAATATCTGTGTGGTTGTTGGGGGGTGGTTGCACTGTTGGAGATGGTGGTGGTGGTGGTGGTGTTACAGTCGTGCCGTCAACCATGGTGATTCGAGAAATATGGAAATGCACTTGTGCAGCTAAGGAAACAGAACAAGAGAATCTTAATTTTTTGGTACAGACAATATATATATATATATATATATATATAATTGAAAACAAACAACATTAAAAAACCACACAAATTTATCCATGCTACTTTAAGGTAACAAATTGCATGAATTCCACATCATTCTCCATAGCACTCAATGTGTCGGGCGAGAGGCAAATCTCCATGTCTATACTTCCTT
>CAIGRP010050382.1:0-11328 GCA_903798385.1 Fraxinus cuspidata
AGCACCCGATGTGGGAGGCGCCGGTTTGTATGTGAAATTGTTTTGGTCAAATAATCAAGTGGTGAGTGATTTACAATACTGAGCCCGGATCAATCTTGGTGCAAAGTTGAAGGAATTTATCCTCACAATTTCCTTCGTGCACTATTGGTTAGAACGAGCAAATTAATTACTCTCTCTATCTATATATATATATCTCTAGTATATCCATCGATTGATCTAGATCGAGATACATACATGCCCGATGTGCAAACAGATCCGTGAAGAAAAATGAACTTACAGGAAAAGGACCTTTGGCAAGTATAGTTCACGTGTCAATATGTAGAAGGCACGTAGAATAGTTACGTGTTTGCACACCCTATTCTTTTCCAACGTGGCCCATTTAGCGATCCAATTGACATGGTGAAATGTAGAATATGCGTTCATTTTGGACGAATCTAAATGGCCAATTAAAGTTGGATCAATCACAGTTCAAAATGAGGCTGCAATTTTTTTTTTTTTTTTAAATGACTTTCATTTTATGAATTCTGAGTCTTAAAAATGATATTGCGTGGCCTTTCATGTACAGTTCTAGTAATTTTATATGTTGACTTGAGGTGGGATAAAATTGCTTATCCAATAGATGGACTTAATTAACAATATAATTGAATCATATAGTTAGATGAATATTTTGTTTCTAAGCTAACTCCTACCCAATCTTGTGGGAGTATGATTGTTTGCATAACATTCTCAATTAAAGTTCGGATGCATCCCATAATTTATGGAGGTGGAGTTGCTTTTTTCAAATTATTATGTAGTATATTTGAAGAATATTTAAAAGAAAAAATTGCAACAGCGATTCATAACCTTACACTTTTTGCAGACTTTACATTAACCTTCATTTTATGCTAATCACAGTCTCAAACCTTTCAAAAATTGTACATGGGGTCCAAATGGATGGAACTATCCATTTGACCGTTAGTTGACCAAGAAAAGTATAATTTGACCAAATTAAAAATGGTAAAATGGTAACTCAACATTTTTTTTCACATAAAACAATTAAAAAACATAAAGAATAAAACTGCTCATCTTACCTTTTTTAATTTGGTCAAATCCTACTATTCTTGGTCAACTAACGGTCAAATGAATCCCAAGTGCATATTTTTGAAAGGCTTGGAATTGTGGTTGTCACAAAGTGAAGGTTAGAGTAAAATCTGCAAAAAAGTGAAATGTTAGTAACCGTTGCTGCAATTTTCCATGTTAAAATGATAAACTTTACTATATTGAATACATTTTTAAACTTAAAACGCTTATGCTGTCGAAAAATTGGATATCAAATGTAGGATTCAATATCTATTAGTAAATATTTTTACTATTGAGTCTAGTTATTTCGTAGAAATTCTTTATACAACTGAGAATTGGAATATTGAATTAGAACTTTTCAATAAACCCAGATGGAAGCATGATGGGTTCAAATTTATTTGACAATCAATGGTGAAAAGCAGAGGCGACTATTTATAGTTGATTGTCAATGGCCGCAATAAAAATTAATATATCTATTACTTTACTAAAACTGAACATATATATATTTTTGTTACATTTAATGTTAAACTACCAAATGTTACAATGGTCAAACTTTTCATATATCCAAAAGGGATCGAAGGTTAGAATCTTTTCCTTTCCATGGTTTTAATAACTATGCTTCAAAATGGTGAAGAATATTGAACTAAAATAATTGCATGATGGATAGCACTTGTAAAGAATCGAACTTAAGACCTCCCGCTTACTTTCGAAAATTAAATATATCATGTTAATAATCTTACGAAGTAAACATAAATATGTTTGGTCCTGTTAATTTTGGAGTTCAAATCCCACTTAAAATTGAGCTCAAAGTCGCTCCTTTTCCAACAATTATTTATTTATTGGTCTAAAAATAATATTAAAAATTAAACATTATTACGTTTAAACTCGTAAAGTTTGATACTTGACCTCTACGTCTTACGCCTTCTAGATCCTTGCAAGAAACAAAAATCATCATTATCCAGAGATGGATGAATTGGTTTGTTCTTCCCTACTAAGTTCGTGGGAGGAAATAGCTCAATGATAATAAAATTATAAGAGACTATATCTTGTATAAGATTTCTTTGTTAATAATTAGTGAATCAATTACCCTAATAAACGAATATTTACGTACTCTGAGGGCTTATAGGTGGATTCCATGCCTACTTGGTAATTAATTCTTGTTAGGTGGAGATAAGCCGCAAAACGTACACCTCGGGTTGGGCGTGGGTTAGGTTGGTTTTTTATCCAACCCAAATCCAATACAACTTAATTATTAGTTTAAACCTAACTCAATCCAAACAGATCAAGTTTGGATTGGTTTGTGTTGGGTTGGTCGGTTTGGGTTTGAGGTCAATTTAAGTTGGATTCGATTACTTTTTGTTGAATTTGAATAATTTTTAAAGTTTGAAACCACTTCAAAATCTATGTAATTTTTAACATACATAAGGAATTCTTTCTGAAAATTGATTTAAAAATAAGTTTGAAACTATGGTGTATTCTTTTTATAATTTTTTTTGGATTTATTCATTTCATTATCACGTCTTTAATTTTAGTTTGTCGTTAAATTATTTTGCATTTTCTCATAGTATTCATACCAATCAATCTATGTAAAAAATTGTACATTCTAAATCCTTTTATTGTCTCTGCTATTATGTCTGTCTAGGCTTTTCCATAATAGGTATTAAATTTTCAATTCATCATATTGGATTGAGTTGAGTTGAATTAAGTTTTAATTCATAACTCGGGACTCAACCGAACCTAACCTCAAATTTGATTTTCCAACCCAACTCAATTGAACCAAAAAATCAACCCAAACCGATTGATTTGGGTTGTGTTGGGTTGGATTGGGTTGGGTTGGGTCGATCGGTTTGAGTGGTTTGAGTTGATTTTTGCTCAACGCTACGTACACCACCTATGAATGCGACAAGTTGCAAAAAAACCCGAGCCCGCGAATGTCATTGGACATTTTAGATGTGCAACGTCAACTTATATGTAGCATCTGCATTGCAGAATAACAGTTTATTTCTCCTATTCAACTGGTCAAATGAACTTCAATATATTTGTTAACAGTTACTTAAAGTGTTTATACAAAGTAATTGAGTTCTATATTAGAGTAGAAACCCTCTTTTGCATCACCGAAACAAATTAAACCATTATATTTCACAATGTCATGCATATTAGCCACGATCACTTTGTCAAGTTTCACAACGAATAAAGATGAAAATATAGACCAATTTATAAAGGTTTGGATGACTCCTTTTAATAATGTTGACATTTTAATATGGAACCACAAATTATAACATGGTATCAAAGCTTATTAAGTTCTAATGAGCAATTCGATCCGAGTAAGACTCAAAAAGTGAACATACGGATTTCAAGATTGGTCTGCTCAAATGAGGCATCATATCGCGGGGTATGTTAAAGGATAAAATCACACATTGAATAAAGATGAAAACATAAACCAATTTATAAAGATTTCTGTCATCCTCTTACTAAAGTTGATCTTTTAAAATAGAACCCTAAATTTAACAAACTTCAAGAAACACAATATTATTAAAAGAACCCCACAATTTAAATTAGTGATGAAGAGAAAAGAAAACAAGCAATAACTTCTACCAAAAAGAAAAAAGTATACCCACGAATTAAGAAGATCCCATGATGCATTGCCTTTGAATTCTACACAATATTATCAGCAAATCTCACTTCTCTTCTGAATCCACCAATTTGAGGCCCTCTGGAATTTCCATTGGCACCATTTTTAGGAGTGGGAATTTTCTTATCAAACCCAAATTCTATATCCCCATCTCTCATGTTAAAGCTAGGTTTCTGTCTAGACTCCCATTCTTTTGGGCCAAGGGGGTGGTGGATCTGCTTGGCCTTGGCATGGTGGTGCTCCTTAGCGTCACAGTGCTGCTGCCTGCCGCAAAACCTTCCGAGCACACAGGCTACTGCAGATAGAACAAATATGATGGCCAAGACTACAAACACAGGTCCAAAAGATCCATTAGGGTTAGGTGAAGACTGTCTAGCAACTGTATTTGGATAAACCTCAATAGGCTGTGACATTTTTTGGGTCGAAATATGTTCTTTGAGTAAAAACTAAGGTACTCTAAGTTGAAGAAATTGAGGAAGGAATTTCAATGAGTATTAACATGTATGTCTATACATGTAAGTGGGGTTTTTAAATTGAAAAAGGAGGGGGATTTTTCTTTATTAAAGAGACAACTAGAAATATTCTTTATGTTGTATATTGAAGGAGAATAGTTGGTTATTTATTTATTTATTTGCTTTGTAAGGAGAGAAAGTGGGATTTTGGAGCCTTTGAACATCACAATCCATGAAAGAGCGCCTGGAAAAATCCATAGGAGCTTCTACTTTACTGTAGAATTATTTTAACGATTGTACGATGTGTAAGTCTTACACGAGAGAGGACGTAGAGTCGAATAATGCTCCTTAAACAGGTTCAAAGACAGGATGGAGGAATAGGGTGAAGTGGCAAATAATAATTAGTTGCCATGTTTTTATTTTTTTCAAATTGTCCAAACATATGTTGACACATGTCCTCCTTATTTTTGAGCTTGTCTTTGAGTCTGTTTGCGTAGCATGACTGCGTAGAATTTATCTTGAGTAAGAAAGAAATAAGATGGGAGTATATATGACAAAATCTAAACCCGCTTTAGTACCCATTTATGACTAGTTACCTCGATGTTATTGAACTCTTTTATATAATTTAGAATCTTCAATAAATCTTATCCCAAAGAGTTTTGAAGATAATTCATCCTAACAAAAGATGGGATAAGTTCTTTGCCCAGTTATATATTTATTATTGAGATGACCTTTAAAGGAATGTATACGATATAATATTAGAAGTAGTATTGTAGATATCAGGTCTATAATTTAATCTAAACATAAAAGATATTTGGATAATTATATTTACACCACAATTTTTATTTGTTGCACTTCTTTTTAATTGCACTTAAGGTTCTTAACATTTATTCATTATAACAATTAAGTTCCTAATGGTTTTTCATGTCATTTTTATACTAAACTTTTCATTAGTTAAAACATTTTATATTTGATAACAATTTATGTCCAAAATTTCATTGAAATGACGTAAAATAACTTATTTTCTTGTCGTATTTTTTAAAAATAAATAAATAAAAAGTTCGAAAACATATTTTGCCATCATTTGAAAGCATGGAAACAAAATATTTTAATATAAATCATCATCAAGGACAAGACGTACTAATTAATGAAAGGTTAAAGACAAAAATTCAATAGAAAAAAAGTTTAAGAAAATAATTGATACAATTAAAATATAGTGTGTGAAATAAAAACTGTGGTTGCAATATGACCACTCAAGACCTTTTTCTTTTATATTACGCCATTTGTATTTTCCACTTCTATCCTTGCATCAGGCATGCAATGCTAAATAAATTGACGTAAAATATTTAACATTTTTATTTTCTCTAAATTGTGTGAGATAAATACTGTGATATGAAATTTGACATGTGAATGTTCGAAAATATCATGTTTTTGTGCAATCCGATCGCTTAACTCAAGACATGATTTTCAAGATTTGCATCTTTATTCCTTGCTTTTGGCAAAAAAAAAAAAAAAAATCCTAGTGGAGATGGGTAGGGCTCGATGTTGTCAAATGATTACAATAAAAGATAGTATTTTTGTCACCAAATTACCCACAAATGGTGGGGTCTTAAGAAACTAATATCATGGGTTTTTTCATCATTAACACACAAATGGTAGGGTCAACATATGAAGCCATTATTATTTGTTTTAAGTTCAATTAGTGTTGTTATTTTTTGTTTTTAGTTTTATTAAGAATAATAATCATTTGAGTTTTTACCAACTAAACATCCCTAAGCTGCTCTTTAGATTTAAGCATATAACTCCCATTTACTTTTAATAATACACCCCAGAGATGAATGTACAACACCTATTAAAGGAGTCGATCTCCATCCTTTAAAGTACTTCAAATTCAATAGTTTTAATAATCTTTTTATTGTGGTTTGTTTTGGACTAATTTAATTCATAGGACTGTGATTGAGAATTGTTTTATCATCTTTTTCTGAAGATGTGAAATAAAATCAAATTAAATTCTGAAATGTTATTCAAAATCTTAGTAAAATATTAAACATTTTTTCTATCTCATGTATGTTTTTCGTGGAATATATTATTAATCTATTAAAATTCCACTATTATTGCCCCTATTTAGTGATCTTTATTCCAAAAAAAAATTAAAAACCCTATGTTTTGAATATGATTTTTTGGAGAATGTGTGATAAAAAAATAGGAAAAATTTTTAGATTTACGTGTAGAATATTTTATTTTATAAATGTGTGGTGGATAATGAATATAAGAAATAAATTAAAATAAAGTAAAATAAATTAAATGGAATCACATGGCGGTGCTAGTTTTAGGCTTCTGTTACTTTATCATAAATTTGTCAATAGGATCTTAGTTCTATAAAGGATTATTAGGAAAAGCATTTCTTAGATGATTATAAGTGGACATATCTGTTATAAATTAGAGAGGAAAATAGAAGTGAATATAGAGAAGTCAATAAACTTAAAGACATGTTTGATAGGTCCTTTTTTTTTTCACGAAAAATGGAATTGAAATTTCATTTCTCACTTTGCCATGTTTGATCGTGACCCATTTTTCATGAATTCAATAAATTGGTTTTCCCACCAATTTGGTGGGAAAATAGTTTCTAAGTTTTTTTAAAAAAATATTTTTTGGCAATGAAAACAAATTGTATGGACAATTGTTAAAAAAAAATCATTTAATGGACAATTTTCATGGAAAACAAAGTCAAACGAATACTAAAAGATCAAAAATTTCAACATTTTTCAGGTGAAAAATTATATCAATCAAATACAATTAATTGATAAATCTCAGAAAAATAATTCTAAACAATTCAATTCCCTGTAATTTATTATTTTCACCCAAATTCCACTCTTACAATCAAACAGAACTTAAAGTATATTTTATTGAAAATTAAAATTCCATGTTCATAAGAAAGAAATAGAGAGGCGAGGAATACAATAGTAATAATAACTAAAGCAGCAGGGATTTAATGATCATTTACTAATTAATATACACACACTCACACACACAATATTTACCCTTAAATCACTCATTACACAATATTTTTAAGACATTGTTTGATAAAAATTCAGTACGACGAAAATATCAAACGAATGAAAAAAGGTACATTTATTTTTGGGGTATTCAAAATAAATGATGCCTCATTAAAACCTTACTAAAATAATTATGTAGGATAAAATCTAATTGGAGGAAAAAGATTATAACTACTCCTCTAATGTTGATCACCATAAATCATTGTGTCGATGCATTTTTATCTCATGTACGAATTTCTTGAATGTAGACATCGATAATGCTTTTATGAAAAAGTCGTCACACTATCACTTGAGAAAATTTTTTTAATATCAATATCACTATTCTTCTGAAACTATTTATATATTGAAAAAATATGATTTGTTCTGTTTCCTTTGATATAGTCTCATTTGATTTATGAAAATACATGTTGTATTATCTTCATACAATATTATTGGACTATTTTTTATTGAAACATATCTACATGATATTTGGATATGATGGATCATATTTTTCAATCATATACATTATCGACTTGTCTCATGATTTACAATAATTTCATAATGATTTGAAAATATTGTTAATGTTTGCTTCACGGATCTTCATGATATAGCTGTTCCACCACATGTAACCACGTATTCTATTTTCGATTTAGGTTTTTATGAATCAAAGAGATAATTTACATCTACATATTCCACTAAAGAAGGTCTCTAGTTTTGAGAATAAAATAATCACATATGCATAGTACCCTTTGAGAGAATTGAAAAATCCAAATGATCAACTCTATAATTAGTTGTTAGAATCAATATGTTTTCAAATGAACAGTGAAAAAATATGTTTAACACCATTCCAATATCTCTGAGTTGTTATAGAGCTATATCATGTGAGAATATTTATAGAAGCTGGTCTAATAAAATTTTCAAGATATATTAATACTCCAATTACATTAAGATATGATACTTCAAAACCAAAATATTTTCTCCATCTTCCATTGGATGACATGGATATTTTTTTATATCTAGTTATCGAAAATTTTATATTTGACGCCAATGGATGTGATTTATCTATATAAAAACGTTTTGAAACTTTCCCTATATATAAAGATTGATAAATAAATAATCATTTTAGAAATGTTCAATCTGCAACACAAGATAAAATTGATTTTTTTTTCAAATCTTTCATCTCAAATTCATTTCTCAAATAATCTACAATTTTTTTGAGCTTTTAATAAGTTACAACTAGATTTAAATTATCAACATAAACTGCCACAATTTCAAATTTAATATTTACTTTCTTCATGAAAACATAGGGGCAGATTTCGTCATTTTTTTTACCCTCCTTCAACAAATATTCGATGAGGCGGTTATATCATATGCGTCGGATTATTTCAATGATCTTTGTAATTTAATTTAGAACGTAGTTATAGGGCACATATCATTTATTTCTATGACTTTAAGTCCTCCGAGAAATTTTATGTAGATATTACTATCAAGTGAACTATATAGATATGCAGTTACTACATCAATAAGGCTAATGTCAAGTATTTGTGATACAATCAAACTAATTAAGAATAGAAATGTGATGGTGTTTTAAGGGGAATATGTTTACTTATAATTAGTTTCAGGTCATTGTGAGATACTTTCAGCTATGAATCAGGTTTCGTGTCTTGTAATTTCATTATTTTAAATTCGCTTCCTTACATAAATTCAATTATATCCTACATCGATTATATTTTAAATTATTCGAACTACAGGTTCAAATACTTTTTGTTTCTCTAAGAAATTCAACTTTGCCTATATGGCTTTTTTCCATTTTAGCCAATATTTTCTATATTGCAAAAATTTGTTGTTGATTTTATATTTCGCAAGTATACAAATCATAATAGGTAATAAAATGGACGTATGAGTCCGAATTATTGTTTCCATGATGACTACTATCTAATCGTTGGTTAAATTATTCCTAACTTTATTCGATTGAAAGCAAATAGAAGTAGTTTATCCTATTTTTGTACTTTTTCATTTTAAATATACTAAAATAGTAAAAGATGAATTTTTATGTGATGATTTAAGTGTTAGTATTCACGAGTTCACCATAACAATCCCTTTAACTTCAATCACCAAATTTTATAACAACTGGTTATGCATACTAGATCGAATTATTTTATTGTATTCAATTAATCTTTCTCAAAGTTAAATTGGTTCATTTTAACTAAGTTAATTCTGTATTTCTATATGAACCCAAATATATCTTAGTTAAATGCACTATATATCTATAAATCCATGCAATGACTGCATTAACTAGAAAATGTATCTTTACACCTTTATATCATGTCTCAATTTTTACTACATGGTCTAAACAAATAATCTGTCTCTCGACATAATTATCACTTACAAAATCAATGAATTAGTGTCCAATTAATTAAAGCATTAAGAATAGAAGTGAAAACAATTCACAAAATCAATTGGAGATTTAAATTTTTTCAATTAAAATTAAGATTCAAAACTATGTTACAATTATTCATCCTTACTAATTACTTAATTACACATAATGGGAGAATAATAAATTAAGAACGAATTAAAGTACATCACCGAGTTTTGAGGAATAACGAGAAAATGATGAAGGTCTTACACTATGATTTCGTCTTCTTCTTGTAAAATTTTGTTACCCTAGTTTCTTGATTGATTTTTTCGAGTTTTCCTCCTTTCAGGCTTGTATTAGGACAATAAATCCCCAAGCCTCAACTTGAATATTTGTGTCGAGTGAAATCCTCCAAGCCTCGACTTGAATATGTTGTATAATGAAACTACATTAATTGTTGGACTAAGGAATGTATTTATTAAACAAGATGTAGGTAAAATCCTTGTTTATATTGATTTCCATCAAAGGGTTTGCGAATAAAAAATCTCTTTTTTCAAATTGAACTCATTTTCTCATGGGATTTTAGTCTTTCGTCTTCTAATATTTGTAATTTAAGTCTTCTTCATTCTAAAATCATTATAGTTGACCCGAGTCAAATTTCGAATTTTTTTAATTTAGTCCCCAAACTTTTTCAATTGTCGAATTCAACTTCCAAAAATTATGATTTTTTACCGAATGCTCCATTAATACTTCCAATTGGTCTCTTGCAATCTTAATAATATTCCATTACTTCAAATCAACTCCAAATTGCTTATTTTGCATAAATTGTATCCAATTTGAGATTTTCCTACAATTAACATAATTTTGCACAGATTAAGTAGACGTTCGCTCAATTTACATATAAATATAGAAGCTCGAATAAGTGCATAAAATGCACTTATCAAAGGTACTTTTCATTCTACATAAAATGCCTGTTCTTCTATTTTTGGGAACGTTTCTTTGATTTTGAAGGTACTTTTCATTCTACATTGTAGGCAGCCTTCTTTCCCAGTAAATCGTCTCTAAACATTGTGATGAATAGGATCAGATTAGTCAAAACTAACTTCACACAGTAGTGTAGGTAACTTTTTTTCAAAAAAATGTAACTAAAATCAAAATCCAAGTAAACTTCCAATTGATCTCTTGCAATCTTAATAATATTCCATTACTTCAAATCAACTCCAAATAGCTTATTTTGCATAAATTGTATCCAATTTGAGATTTTCCTACAATTAACATAATTTTGCACAGATTAAGTAGACGTTCGCTCAATTTACATATAAATATAGAAGCCCGAATAAGTGCATAAAATGCACTTATCAAAGGTACTTTTCATTCTACATAAAATGCCTGTTCTTCTATTTTTGGGAACGTTTCTTTGATTTTGAAGGTACTTTTCATTCTACATTGTAGGCAGCCTCCTTTCCCAGTAAATCGTCTCTAAACATTGTGATGAATAGGATCAGATTAGTCAAAACTAACTTCACACAGTAGTGTAGGTAACTTTTTTTCAAAAAAATGTAACTAAAATCAAAATCCAAGTAGATGGTTACTACTAGGTTCTACTTGTTAATCAAAATATTCCACATGCATAGAATCAACACATATCTAAATAGCTTCGAACGCTAGATCATCCAATCCCAAACTATTTCTTTCAATTGGTTTACTGGTTGTGCTGCATATTGTGATCTTGGTTTATGAAGACCTAAGTTCATTCAACATATAATATTAATATAATAAATCTAAAAAAAAAAA
>CAIGRP010050382.1:11380-21791 GCA_903798385.1 Fraxinus cuspidata
ATCATCATCATCATGACTATTGTGCTTAATATAATACGTAAAAAAGTATTGAATTAGCAATAAAGTCGATTCACTTACTCACAATTCATGAAACATAAATAATTTCAGTTAGCTAGCAAGGAAATCCAACCCACATAGACACACATAAAATAAGAAAATATATAATTTTTTTTAATTTCAACATTTTTTTAAACATACCACACAACACAAGCATATATAATTAACTAATCTACACCCCTCAAACTTAAAATACACATTTTACTATGTGTGCACCAAAAAATGCTTAGAGAAAAATTAACAATACTTCTCATGTATATGATGTTTTTCGTTTAACACTTGGTATCTTCCTTTAATAACATTTTCTTACTCGTTATATGAAACATTTTCATTATACGTGAAAGGGAATGAGAAAAATAATTACCAATATACTCACATGAGAGTTTAAGCTACTTTAATTTGGAATGATAATTGTAAACTAGTTATGACCTAAAAAAAATAAAAACAAATAAATAAATTGTTTAAAGGCGGGAAAGAAAAAAAAAGAAAAGAAAAGAAAAGAAAATTATATTTTTTTGCAGCTTTTTTTTAGAGAAAGAAAAACGAAGTAATAAAAAATAAATAAATAAATCATATTTACAAAAGAATAAAGGTTAAAGATAGTTGTACATAATTTAAAGTACCAAATTGTTTATCCCTTCTTACATGCACGCGGACCATGCGTGAATAAAAAAATCTCAAGATGTTGTCCTCACACCCTTATTGTGAGTAGTCGGTAAGAAATTAGGTAAAAAAAATTCGGTACATGTAGCATGATCCAAAATAAAAGAAGGAAAATAACTTTTTTTTTTTTTCAAATTTTCTTTTTACTTGGTCAACCACAAGTTGATTGCGGCTTGCAAACCCGTAGTCCAGAATTATTTATTTATTTTATTTTCATTTATTCATTTAAGGAAAACTGGAAAATGTGCCTATGTGTAAAATTCAATACTAAATTCTATATGCAATGCATAACAAAAAATTTTGAAGTTTTGAGGATAAAAAATTAGATTGTCTCCCATTACTTCTTGATTTAGTATAAGCTCAATTTTGGCAATGAATTTTCATGAAGCTTTGAATAATGCTTTGGATGTCTTATTTAGTTTGCTTAAATTGTCTTTGCACCACACTTCACACATTCTTCAAATTTTACTTTGCCCTCTTGAGTACGGCATGACTTGCCTAAATTACTAAATTTGAACTCAATGATGAATACTTCGATCTTTTTATCGACTTCAATTACAAAATCAATGAAGTTGGAGGTTTACATGTTAATTCCATTTTTTTAAAGTCGCTAATTTGTTTGGCTCTTTCATGATTAATTTCTCAGTTTCTATATGTCATTCTTCTTTAGTTGTTGACTGCTCTAGTCGAATGATAAATAGATCCTCAATAAACATGTTATTGGGCTCCTGCAGAATAATTTGATCTTCAGTCATTTTATATTTTTGCATCGCGGAGACATCTCTCATAAGCATGTCACATTTATCATCTTTTGACCATCAAAGATAGTTTTCCTCACTTTTTGTGGAGTGGACAATAATAAGTAATTTTTTGTATAATACAACACCCCCACAATATTTAAAAGTCAGTCTCCACACATCATAAACAATAGATTTGATATTTAATCCCTTTAGCAAGTAATCTTTATCAAATACGATTGATAGATTGTATTCCAACTTTTTAAATTGTTATATGAAGAAGAAATCTCTAACAAACATATCGCCTTCATCTAAGTCAAGGTCAATCATTGTATATTTTTTCTACAATTTTATTTCTTTTCGTTCCACGTCAATGAAACAAAGAAAAACAAATAGATCAACTCAAAAAAAAGAAAAAAAAAAGAAAAACTAATTTAAACCAATATTAAATAAAAATAGTCCCCGACAACTCTGTCAAAAAATTTGTTGTTGTCGATCTTATATCCCACAAGCTTACATATCAGAATAAATAAAAAAGTTGACATATGAGTTCGGATTATCATTCTTACTAGGACTACTGTCTAATAGTTGATTTTGATTAAGTTATTCCTAATTTCAATTTGATTGAAAACAAATAGAAGTAGTTTGTCTTATTTTTGTGATTTTTAATTTAAAATATAATAAAACAATAAAAGATGATTTTTTTTATATATATATATGATGATTTCTAAGTGTTAGAATTCACAAGTTCATAATAGTTATCTCCTTAATTTCAATCACCAAATTTTATAACAACTGATTATGCATACCCGATCGTACCTCTCTTGAGTTTAAATTGATTATATTTAACTAAATCAATTTCATATCTCTATGTAAATTCAGATACAGCTTGATTAATGCATTAAATCTCTAACAATTCATATAACGATCGCATTAACTAAAAAATATATCTACACACTTTTATGCTAGTTTTGGACTTTCTAAGCAAATAATTTGCCTCTC
Organism: Fraxinus cuspidata; assembly: GCA_903798385.1. Taxonomy (NCBI): domain Eukaryota; kingdom Viridiplantae; phylum Streptophyta; class Magnoliopsida; order Lamiales; family Oleaceae; genus Fraxinus; species Fraxinus cuspidata. Next base: position 13,840 of record CAIGRP010050382.1, read on the forward strand.
AACATAACTATCACTCACAAAATCAATGAATTTGTAGCCAATTTATTCAAGCATTAAGAATAGAAAAGGAAAAACAATTCACAAAATTAATTAGAGATTTAAACTTTTTTTAATAAAAATTAAGGTTCAAAACAAGGTTACAATATTCATCCTAATCAATTACTTAATTACACATCATCAAAGAATAATAAATCAATCATTAATTAGAGTACATCACCGGGTTTTAAGGAAAATGGAAAAAAAAAACTGAAGATCTTCCACCAAGATTCCACATTTTTCTTGTAAAATTTTGAAACCATAACTTCTTGATTGATTCCTTGATTTTTTTTCCTGCTTTTGAGCTTGTATAATATGTGTAAAATAAATCTCCCAAGTCTCAGTTTGAATATATGTGTCTAATGAAATTCTCCAACCCTCGGCTTGAATACGTGTTTATAATGAAACTCCACAAGCCTCTTTAATTGTTGGAATAAAGTATATATTTATAAAACAAGATTTTATGTAAAATTCTTGTTCAAATTGATTTCCATGAAAGAGATTGAAAAGAAAAATGAAACAAATACTTTTCCAAGTGAACCCCTTTTCTCATGTAATTTAGTCATTCATCTTCTAATGTTTGCAATTAAATACTCTTCAATCTTAAATCATTATAGTTGACCCAAGTCAAGTTTCGAAAGTTTATAATTTAGACCACCCCAAACTTTTTCAATTGTCAAATTTACTCTCAAAATTTATGATTTTTTGTCGAATGCTCCATTAATACTTCCAATATATCTCTTGCAATCCGATTAATCTTTTATTGTTTCAAATCAACTCCAATTAAGCTCAAAATAATCTATTTTCACATAAATTGTATCTAAGTTGAGATTTTCCTATAATTATCATAATTTACACAAATTAAGTAGATACTTGCTCAATTTACATATAAATAAATAAGGACAGAAGCTCGAATAAGCGCATAAAATACACTTATCAAAAGTTTTTAATCAAATGTGATTCGGGATCCTCATTTTGTATGATTTCAAAATTCATGTTAAAGGCATAAATATTATCAATAATTTTATTCCCATAATTTATGAGATAACAAATAATTAATTGAAATCTCATTATTTTCGGACAATTTTTATTCTGAAATGAATCATATCATCATTATTTGATTGATTATTTTTTTTTCTAATATTACTTCTTCTGAAGTTTTTGGTTGATTTTTCTCTTTCGAGGTATAAAGTCTATCATCAACTACCATGTTCTAACTTATTTGAGATTCATTTGTCACAGTAAATTGTCCTATAGGGGCATCAAATTTTGATAAAATATTTTTTACTAGTAAATATGACTTTGTCACGTTTTTTGTATCAAAAAATTTATCAGTTAATTGATTTACTACTCTTTGTAAGTGAATGGTTTTTTCAACTTCTTGCTCCTTGATTGTTGTGGGAATATTGAGATAAAGTTGTTTTATTTCAAGAAATTTTATCTTATTTTTCAAGATGTATTTTTGCCCCTCCCAAAGTTGGGAAGGTCATTTAATTAAAATGACAATCTGCAAAATGTGTAATAAATAAATCATCCGTTAAAAGTTCAAGAAATCTAATAATAGATGGTGAATTAAAACCAATATAAATTCTAAGTCTTCATTGGGAGTCCATTTTTGGTACGTTTTGGGAGTATTGAAACTTGGATAGCACAATCGAAAACTCGTATATGAGAAATATTAGGTTCATGAAAATATGCAAGTTACAAATGAGAGTATTGATAATAAGTAGTTGATCTTATGCAAACCAATGAAACAGCATGTAATATGTCCAAACAAAAACTAGGAATTTTGTTTTCATGAGTAATGATCTAGAAATTAATTGTAGAAGTTGTTAAATGGCTCCACTAATCCATTTTGTTCATGGACACGAACAACGGTATGTTAAATGACAATCCCAATCGGTATACAATACTTTTCGAGTGCCTGTGATTTAAATTCAAAAATATTATCAAGACAAGTTGTCTTTATTGAGTAAATAGAAAATTAAGATCATAATTTTGTTGTTGGAGCAAGTAGTCTAACAAAAGCTACATTCCTAATGAGAAGTAAGAAGACATGTCTAGTGGAAAAATTAATTAAGACCATAAATAACTAAATGATCCACATAGTGGGTGTGTTGGCTCAGGTATATCACAATGAATTCTTTTCAAAAAAGTTGTAGATTCAACATTGACTTTTTTGCTTATTGAAAGTGTTGTCTTGTTGCTGATAGTTTTGTCGATTAATTTGTCTATAATCTCTTCCACATTCACGTCCACATCCACATCCATGCCTACTTCTATGTCTACATCTATATTCAAGTAAATTTCTTGCTATTGCATTAGTTTTATGCAATGCAGTACTATTTGCTTTATAAAAGGGTACATAACCAGTTCGACATAACCTATGATTTTTTTGTCAACAATTCATTATATTATTCAGCTACCAATAGACACAATGTGAGTTCTGAGTATCTTTTAAAATCACAGTCATAATATTGCTACTACAGGAGCATATTTGAGGCATGAAAGGTGGAGAATGTTTTTCTAACATATATTTATCAATGATTTTTTCTCCCAATAGAGTCAATTTTAAACATATTCTGAATAGTTCAGAGTTGTATTCACTAATAGTTTTACAATTTTGTAAATGGAGGTATGTTCATTTATAGCGGGCATTAGAAGGACTACAATCTTTAGATGGTCAAATCTTTTAATCAGATTTTCTCAATGAACTTGTGATCCTTCACAATGAGATATTCAATTTTCAATCCAACATGGAGATGGTGACGGAAAAAAATAAGTGTTTTTACATAATCTTGTAGAGATTCTTTGTTTTTTTTTTTTTATTCTCTCCTAGAACCTTAGAGATGAGATGAATCTCAATATCGAGAATCCACGATAGATAATTTTTGCAAGATAAGTCAAATGCAACAAACTCAAGTTTAGTGATGTTCGCCATTTAAATAAATTTTGACGAGTTCGTTTGTGACACGAAAGTGAATTATAATTGAAATTTCTTTTGGAACAAAGTGAGTAATGTCGTCCTTTCTTTTTAGAGATATTACACTTTGAAGGAAAAATGAACAATCGTGCTGATAATATGTTATAAATTAAAGAGGAAAAGATAATAAAATATAGAGAAGACGATAAATTTATGTATCTTATTGAGAATTAAATTCCCATATTTATAGGAAAAAGGGTGCAATGGATATAATAGTCACAATAATTAAGACTGTATGGGATATAACGAGCATTCACTAATTAATATACATTTTACAAAACTAAAGGAATAAGAGAGAAATATAAGAAATGATAGAGAGAGTCAAAAATCAAGTGTGTGATTTTATTATAACATTGGACCCATATTTATAGAGTCCAAAATCAAGCTACATTCTCAATAGAATACAATTTTCTAAAATATCAATAATTATCTCATTGTTTTACAACTATATCTAGCCATTGTTTGATAGTGATTTTAATATTGATTTTTATTAAATTTAAAGTCAACAATTAATTTGAGCTACATATTCATGGGTCTCATCTTTTAAATCATACATTTCATCATTTTTTTATCAAAATCTGCTAAAATTTTGATTTTAATATCCAACAAAGCGGGCCTAATTTATTTTGAAAATATTGTTCTTTCTTTCGGGTAAGCATGGTTTAATTAATTATATCTAAAAGTTTAATTTAATTTCTTTTTCTTTTTCTTTTTTATGTTTTGTCGAAATCAAAATTCTTACACCAATAACCTTGATAGCCACAGAGTAAAGGGATCAATTGCATAATTGCAAATCTAGGGTTCTTAAATTCATTCAAATAAATGAATAAATAAATAAATAAAAAGTGTCACGTAAGATTATTGTTTGTTCTTGTCAGGGTAACTAAAACAAAAAAATATGATTTGATTAATCAAACTATAGTAAATTAAAAATGAATGACCAAACGAAACAAACCTACAAGTGACCTCATGTGAAATTTTCCCTAACATAAAGCAGCCAATTCTCCATTACAAAGTTAAAAGGCTGCCTTTGTAATGGAAAAATTACCTCAAACTCTATTTTTCAAGTTTCAATTTCATAACTTAGGTACTAAATATTTTTTTCATAAATCACGTATGTCACATCCAACTCCAACCCATTTGCCTCCTGCTCCATTTCTTCACCCAAAATAAGATTTGTAACCAATTTATTATGTAACGAAGTAGTCCACCAACCAACCAAAAAGGAAAATAAAATACCATGTCCCTATTTAATATATTTTTCTTCGCCCACATTGCATTTTCTCATTCACATTCCCCTCTTCTTTCTCAGATCAAAATCTTGATAAGTTCATCAATGGTGTTGGAGCGGGTGGTGCTAGGCTATGCAGCCGGAATATAGGCCATAATGCTCTCCCAGGTCTTGACCCATTCCACAAGGGTCTAATCAGCCTAACCCATCATTCAAGGCTATACTATTCCTCATGCCCTCTTGCCTTTTCCTGTTGATGGACATACAGTAAGGGGCGTACCCCCGCGGGGGGGTCCCGGGGACAAGTGCCCTCAACTGTTGAAAAATTTTTTTTTTTTTTTATATGTTTGGTATAGATTGAAATTTTAATTTTAATCTAAATTAAAGTTAACAATTAATTTTAATAACATATTTCATGAAATCCACAACTGTTTAACATTTATCAAAATTTATTAAAAATTTGATTTTAATATTCACCAAACAGGGGCAAAATCACAATAAATTTGAATTTCGATAACATGCTAATCTTAAAAAATTTTCGACGATCGTACGCTTATCAAATTTACAAATTGCTTATGTAATCTCAAAGTTTATTTCGAAAACTACTATATGTGCATATCGAATAGTCCAAACAAATATCAAAAATATTTAAAAATACGTTAAATGTGAGTCTTGAAGAAAGACGTCTAACTCGCATTTTTTAAAAAAAAAATTCAATTATTTCATTAACATTTATTATTTTTGCGATACAAATATCTCAATATAATTTTCATCATTTTATTAGGAAATTTTATAAGGAATATGACATCAAAATTTTTTGAAATTTTACATCCGAAAAAGTCATATTCCATGTAAATTTTCGGATGTAAAATTACATGGGGTATGATTTTTTTGGATATAAATTTTCGATTGTAAAAATTTATTTCAATTTCTTAGAAAGTTCGATTGTGCCCCAAAACTTTAAAATTTTGCACCCGCCCCTGTATACAGTGGGTATTTGGTGGGGATTAAAATTAGATTTTTAATAGATTGTAATAAAAATTTTTGAAATGTATGGTTAAAAATTTGTGGAACACATGCAAAATATGGTTAATATTGATTGTTTGACTTTAACTTAAATTTCTATTTTATTTTAATTTGAAACAAATGGGACCCAATAAAAATATGAAACCCGACCCAACTGTGAATCGGGATTGCCCCTAGTTGTAGTGATACAGTGGTTTGATGGATGTAGATCTGGACGTGCTGTGATAGAAGGGATGGAGGAGGGTGGGCCAATGGTCTGGCGGCTTAAGATCTGGAGGAGCTATGAGTAGGAATGGGTGGATGGTGGGGAGAGAAGAATCTAGTCAGGAATGACTGTGTGATGAGTTAATTGTGTAATTTGTGACTAACCGAATTCTCTTACCTATTAATTATTTGATTTGTGACTTAATGCGATACTCTCACAATAAATTGTGCAATATGTGACTTTAGACAATTGTGTAATGTGTGATTGTCACCTGTTTAATTTCAATTTATTTATAAGTCAAAACATTTATTAGAGATTACAGTATGACCACCTATTTTTTTGAAAGCATTTTACAAGCTTGTTAATTTTGAAATTATTCTTTTGAACATTTGTAGTTATATAAAAATTTTCTCTCTGTAATTGGTATGAAAACAAGATAGGATAAGGACTGAGATTCTGAAAACATCATTAGAGAGGAAATCTGGGATAGTAGGCCTGGCCCAATATGGTTCATGGGCTCTTGAAGCCCATACAGTAGAACTTGTGAAACCGTATTGGATATCATAGCTAGTTCAGTTCACTAAAGTTGTTCTTAAAGATGAACAAAATTGAAGTAACAAGACTGCAAATAGCTCAAAAATAATAATAAAAAGAAATTAAACTCTAAACGTCTCTTTGGATGAACGGTCGTCGCTTATTTTTCAAATGTTGTGATAAAATAGGCCAGAGAAAAGATTGAGAATAAAAGTCCAAATGAAACTAAAGCTAAGGAACCTTTGCTATAATTTACCCTAGAAAGTATCATTAAAAATTAATGATTTTGGTTCACTTATTTTGTTTGAAATCTCTGGTTCGAGTCCACATAGACCTGCAGTTTTTTTCCCTCAAACTGAATCAAACCGTTTCAAAATGTTTGATTTGGATTTCGATTTTTAAAAATCGAACAAAATCGAATCGAATCTAACTGAACCTTTTTCAAAACTATATTATTTCCCTATATCACTTTCTTAGCTCTAAACTATATTATTTCCTCAGCTGGTGGTGCAGGTCACAAAAGGAACAAGAGAAGGCAAATACAATTTCAATCTACTGGAATAACTCTTTTAAGTAAAATATGCAACGACAAATTTAAAAGCTGAATAGCAAGTAAAACTGACTTTGATTTTCGATATAAATTATAGTTGAAGGCATTATTCCAAAAAATACTCCTTCATATTTGCATACTTTTGATCCTTCAACTGTTGCATCTCCTTTCCCCATAGGTGAATCTTTGGGACTGAACTCTTTAGTTTTATGATGAAGGTAATCAAGAAAACAAATGAAAGAATGAATTTTGATCTCCTTTGGGGATAGTATTTAGATTTAAATATCTAGATTAATGAATTTATATTACTTCGTACATATATAGTGTACAACATGTGATTGACTCTATAATGATGTTGTTTTATTAAAGTAAGGGTCAATTACTAATTGGAATAACTAATGGGGTTGTGGATGAACATATAATCATAGGCGTCTCGCATACGTCGACATAATGGGGATTTGGCACATTGAGCAATGGTGAGAAAGAAATTCTCATCATTGGGGATATGTAGGTTTGAATGGTCAGTAGTGAATTTATACAGTTCTTGAGTCATTGTTTTCCTTTTGCCTTTTTATTTGTATTTCGAATTTCAAATAAATATGAATATAATTTAATATTTAATATTATAAGTTTCCATTTAAATATTAACTTGTTTTAAATACGTTACTATAATGTCGATAGGTAAATTGTGGATTAAAACCTAATCAAACTACAAATAATGGTTTGTTTGGTTTGGTTTGGTTTTGAAAAAAATAAAATGATTTGCTTGGTTTGGTTTGGTGTAAAAAAAATTTCAAATCGCGTGAAATGATTAGAGTTAAAAATACGGCACAAATCGCACAAACCAAACCACGTTCACCCACACTGAGGGAAAATTTACATTTTTCCAAGCTACCAAATTTATAATCTAAATAAAAAAAAATAAAAGAAAAGAAAGATGGCTTCAAATCATTACAATAAAAAAAGAGGCTAGACTTAGTGTGCCACGTGTCGCGATTTCCTATTGTCGTAATTCAATTTTTTTTTAAGGAACAAAATACTCTAACAGACCACACATGTCCTCTTTCTCCATTTTTTCACACTAACTCTCATACTACTTCCTCCTTTTTCCGCGCATTCGTCTTCCCCTTTCTTTTCTACCCTCGCTAAATTCATTTGAAGCTGCCTTTTTCGCCTTTTTTTTCCCTGAAAATCAAACTGCAACTTCATTTTTTACTTCTCTAATCTAGATTTCTTTATATGAATGAGTAATTTCATTTCCATTATAACAGAGGGTATGTATTCCATCTAATTTCTACTCATGTCTCCTGCGCGCACGGAGACAATTTTTTTAAAATGGTGAGATACATTTTCTTTTATTACAATTTTTCCTATTTTCAAAGTTGAA
>CAIGRP010050385.1:0-10952 GCA_903798385.1 Fraxinus cuspidata
TCAGCTAGGGCGGAGATCGTTGACCTGTGACTGATGACCGTTGACAATAAACGATCATAATAGTCGAAAATATAATTCGATACATATATAAATGCACTAAAACTAGGTATGGACTTTCGTTTCGGTTGAAAAAATCGCTCCATAATCTACAAAATGCCCTAATTTATTTTTCAATTAAAATTGATTAAAAAATAGTGTACACATGGTTTAATTGAGCCAAATAACTTCACCATTAATTTTTTTTACTTATCCCTAATTTCCTAAAACCCTAAATTCCTAAATCACAATTCACAATTCAAAATTATAAGTCATATCTCATAATCTCATGCAATAATATAACATAAATTCTCATAATTCATAATTCATAAATCACAAATTCACAAAAACTGAAAAAAAAAAAAAGAATAAAAACAGAAATACAGAATGCACCCAAAAATTCAGAATCATATCAAAATCCATAAATATTCATGGCAGCACAACAATGCACAAGCATAGAACTGAGATGCACTAGCAAGTAGTAATATTGATTTCAAATTTTCAAGGAATCAAGGGGGTAATACGACCTTTTTATACCTGTCCGAAAAGCTTGCCAGCCAATTCTCTTCTCTGAGATGCCATTCCATGTTCAAATAACTAAAAAGACATGAAATTTACAAGTTTGTTAAAACTACTGAAAAGACCCACAATTAAAAACGTAAGTTAAACCAATAAAATTGCAAAGTTTATGGTGTTTGAATGAGTATAAAAGTGTGTTTGAGCCACATTATTTTCAAAGAATGTATTCTGGAATAGTAGATTGATGGAAAATGTGTGGTTGAAAAAGAAGAAAAATTTATTGATGTGATGGAATATATTATTTTATTGAAGAATGTGTGATTGAAAATGAGTAGAAAAATGAGAATAAAAATTTTAATGTGTACCAAACAGAGGCTAAATGTGCAAAATCATAAATATTGACTGATAGCCAGATATCAGGATACCTTCTGGACATCAATCATCAAAGTAAGAGGAAAAAATTCGGAGGAAATCATGTTCTTTTCTTCTACTGCAGTAGTTACAAGTTTTTTGTTGAATGAATCGGCTTTGTTCACGAAAATATATTTCGAATAAAAACCATTGCAAGTGTACGGTTCGTTAACAAATAATAAAGACTTTTTGAGTTTGAGTATCGTCCCACGAAGATTGATTAGTTCAATTCCTATTTCCTTGACTTTAACCGAAACTATAATAAAATGACGTGTTTTTTATGAAGTTATAACTAAAATAATACTAAGTATGTAATTATAAATGATTTAACTAAATTAAATGCAAACGGCATTAAATGTAAGTTGTAGTGTTTTAATTTATGATGAATATACTTGGATCACGAATCCCTATGTAATAATTCGTTTTAAACTTAGTTCTACAATTTGACAACACGGTAAAATATTAACAAATCAATGTTCCTAAATTATTCAACACACTCTCTCAAGTAATGTCAAAAATATTCTCAAATATGACCAGACTATATCTCTATGACGGATACGAATATACAATAATGCATGAGTTTTTATTAACACTTAAAGATTCAGACAAGGCATATCGGTATATTTCTATCTCATATCGGACCATATGACAATTTATATATGTCGAACATGTTCCCCTTCTTTCAAATACATGAAATAAGTCACCACACTCACACAATTAAGTGCACAATAATTATGAAGAAAATAAGATCATATAAATATTCAAATATCCAAAACGTGTTTTTATTGTTAAGAATGTAAAACTAATTATTAAAAATCATATTAAATAGTTCATTGTTTCCTAATACAAAATTAACCTAGCCTAACATGATGGAAAGAAGAAAATTAGAAAAATAATGAAGAAACGACTTCACCCCGATTAATCTTGAATTGAATCTTTGTGTTCTTGGAGTTGATCTTCACATTCTTACCTCTTTTCTTCTCTCAAAACCCTTGGAAAATATGTTGTAATGTGTCCTCCTTACTTTTGAACGGCCCTAGGGTTTAAATACGCGATCCAAGATTTGTTTCTATACAACTTCTATTGAAATAAGAAAATCAGAAAATTTTTCACGATTTGGCCTGGGCGAGCACCCAGTAGAAAAATGGCTCCTGTTGATGATGTTGATGGCCGCCCTGGGCAGCTGCCCAATTATAAAACTTTCGCGAATTTTCTTTTCGGCCCCTTTCGTCATTATTTCTTCCATCTTGATCTTCCACATCAAATTACTTCAATTTTAGTACTTCAACTTTTATCCAAATGCATATTAGTTCCCAAACTTTCATCAATTAGCCGATTTATCCTTCTTTCTTTTCCAATTGCTTAAAAATATGTTCAAAACTGAAAATAAGATAAAAATAACCTAAATAAAGTCAAATGCAATAATAAAACGACACAAAAGCTTAGTAATATGACCTCGAATAAGTGCACAAAAATGCACTTCTCAGCCTTCCATAATGATCATTGGTGAAGTTAAGATTAAAAAATAAAGGGAAAGAAAAGTTAGATTTCACTTATCTTAAGGTTAAATGTCCATATCTAATGCAATACATACTTGAACTCAACAACGTGGCCGCTACACTTGGTTTTATTGCTCTTAAACTCTTCCAACATGGACGAACTGAAGCTATTGTCCAGGCTATTTAGATTTGAATATTTTCTAATTTATGCCTTATTCAATGCTGATAAGGTTACCGTGGACATGACTTGCAACTCCCTCCTATTAGTGAAAGTCAAGAAATCAGTAGTAATAATCAAAATAAAAAACATTAAAGAACCAAGGTAGTCAGGGACGAACGCAGACATTTTAGGTTCGGAAGTCACAATCAAACCATGTACAAATCGAATATTTTGTTCTTCATTTTTAAATGATTCACACTTGACTTGAAAAAATACAGATTTACATTTTCAAAAAATATTTCTTCATTAATATTTTGCTAATCATTTTCAGTCATTTGATTTCGAAGAGTCATTTTTATTAATGTTTTGTCCATCACAAGAAAATGCATATTTACGTTTAGAAATCTTATAATGTATTTTATGCAAACAATCAATTCAAGTAATCAAAAGGAAAAACATATGACTAATATTCAATACTAATAATCATCAAATAAATACAATTCGTTAAGTATAAGTCAAATTGGATATAATGAGTTTTGACACATTCTATATACACAATTTGACATGAGAAAATGCAAATTTAGGTTCAATTACTTGAAAATTTGATTGGAAAATGAAAATTTATAGTAAATGTGAAAATTTATAGAGAAATTATATACAAATTTTAAAAAATTAGAAGGATTAAGATTTTGTTAAAATGAGTGAGAAAAAGAGTAAAAGAGCTTATTGTAATTTTGCCCCTGTTTGGTGGAAATTAAAATCATTTTTTTAGTAAATTTTTATAAAAGTTAAACAGTTATGGATTTCATGAAATATGTTATTAAAATTAATTATTAACCTTGATTTAGATTAAAATTTAGATTTCAATCGATACCAAACACGACTTTATATAAAAAAAAAATTCAAAAACTCTTCGGGTCCGCCCTTGAAGGTAGTGAAGTTTATTAAGGAGGTAACTATCTAAAATCCCCATTAGAATTCATTAATATCTTGATTTTCGGAGTGCACAATGTTTGTGTTTGACTCCAATGTTGAGACTTTGTGTGATGTAGATTTTGTTGTGACGAAGGACCTTGTATATATAAGCGCAACCATGACAAGAAAGACCTTTTAAGGCTCGGAAAGAGGTAACCAAGGGGAATGTGAAGAAAAACGCGTTTCTCAAAAATAACAACTCATTTAAATGACAATTTGGATGGATGGCCACATGGCAACCCCAGATCGGCTCTCAATCTTTAACTTGGACTGTGCTTTTCATGTGGATGATGGACCATTGGATATGATTACACTTGACAATAAGTCACTCCACTATGACTCTTGGGGGTTGGGAACAATTTGGATGATTCATTCAATCCTGACTTTTCGTTTTGGTTCCTTTCTCTTTCTCTAGTTCTCAATTTTCTTCTTGGTTTCGATTTGTGATTTCTTTGGAGGTACTAGCCAAAAATAATTGTTGTGATTCATGTTGTTACAGTAAATCAAGCCTGTAATAGTGGTTGGTTTTGAGTCTGTAGAAGTGCAAGAAGTTCTTGGTTATTTTTTGGCTAGGGTTTACGATATAAGGGATATGTTTGTGGATCGATGATTAAGTCTAGGTCTGATTGAGTCTCCCATGATCTGTACTCTTTCTTTGAAAGGTTTTTGTTTTGCTTAGTGTTTGGGCTAATCTTTGAGCTCCCTATATTAGGCATTTGTTGAACTGGGTTAACATATCATGGTGTTCCTTTATTTTTGCTCTACGGTTGTGGTTTTATTGTTCATCGTTTTTATATTTTTGGGTTAAAAACCCAACAACTAGTATCAGAGCCTTCGAGTTCTCTGGGAGTGCAAAGTTTTTAAATTTCTTTAGGATCAAAATCTTTTTTGGAGATCTTTTTTTTTTTACCTATTGAACGATCTGGTGTTTTTCTTGTTGTGAGAAGGTAATTTGATCTAAGCCGCACTTGTGATCTCCCGGTGATTAAAAGGAGTTCCTTGGCATCTGAATGGGATTAGCGCAGAGTTTTCTTTTAGTGTTAAAAAGGTAACATTAAGACTTCTGTACTGTAATTTCTTTTTTGATACTTGATAGATAATATATGCATGTGATAAATTCGATATTGTGACTTGAATTGCATATAAATTTGTTCTTGGAATATACAATATTAGTTAAGTTCTTGATTGTTATTTGGTGCGATTATTTGACTACAAGACTCATTTACTCCGTATCAAATATTATTGTTTCTGCTTAAATTTGGTGCATTAATACATGCTTTAAATTCTTGAATAACTTTCAAAACCTTTTATGTTCATTATTTGATCTTAAATTCGAGATCATATTATGTCTATGAGTATAGGCCACCCTTTTACGGAATATGCAATGGGTTCAAATGTTGAATTGTCACAATTCGATGGAAATGGAATTACTCAATATTGAAGAAGAAAATGTAGGCCATTTTAATTCAACAGAAGGTCGCTAAGGCCTTTGATAATCTTGCAACTTTTTTGATGAACTTAAAGCTAAACTTAATGAAATTGTCTATAATTCTGCATTTGTCTGATAATATTGTGAAGCAAGTTGAGGAAGCAAAAACAGATAGAGCCTTATAGACTACACTTGATACTGTGTTTCTAACTAAAACTTTGCCAAACAAAATTTATCTTTTGGAAAAGTTATTTAGGTTTAGAACGGACCTTGGAAAAGACTTGGAGGTGAATTTGAGTGATTTTAGTATCATAGTTAAAAGCTTTGCACATAATGAGAAAAAATTTGATAATAAAGACCTTGCTAAGACATAGTTGTTGATGCTTTAAGATATAGGGAGTTAGAAGTTAGAAAGAAATCCAAATCTAACCCAAGAGAAGAGAGCATGTTTGCAAGACGAATAACTGAAAAGAGAGAAAATAATTTTCAAACCAAGAAGGAAAAAGGGAAATCGAAAGGTAGATCAAAATCTAGAGATAAGAGCAAAAAGAAATGTTATAATAGTGAAAAATTGGAACACTTCAAAAGAGATCGTTTTGAGCTGAAAAATGAAACAAAAAGAACAGAATAATGGGAAGTTAAATAACGATACAATTGAATCTGGGTTTGACAGCCTGCATGTTAAGACTGCAACCAGAGATGAGACTAATAAGGATTTGATATTAGACTCAGGGTGTACCTTTCATATGTGTCATATTAAAATTTTGGTTTTATAATTACAAAGAAATAGAACCTAGGAAGGTTTACAAGGGGGACAATAACTCACATACTGTTGTTGGAATCTGTGATATTGACATAAAAATGCATGGTGGCACTATTGGTCAATTGTGAATGTAAGATATATTCCAAATCTAAAAAGAAACCTTATATCTTTAGGGATCCTTAAATACGATGGACAATGGATTGTACTACCTTGAAGGCAGTACAATTCAAGGCTTGCAGTTGACTGTTGGTCGGAAGCCTGCCATTTTTGGCAGTAGAGGTGATGGACATCTACTACAAACCTTGTCTTGGTCGTGTTGCACAATTAGTATATTGCACAAAGTTATTGAAGTGATAGCTTTATAGAAGTGGCGCCTAGTTAGATTACAAATTTTTAGTCTATAGAGTGGATCTGCAAACTACAAGCTTATGATGACTATGGATTTACAAATTTGAATATGACAAGTGAGTCATTAGGATAAGGTTACGTGTCAAGCATCAAGAGGTAGTCTGTTGTGTTCCCTCCACATATAAATGCTCGATCGTATCTCATCAAAAGGTATGAACACATGGTAAGTATAATCTCAAACCCGGTACCTATATTTTCATCCATTATTTCTCGTCCAAATCTAATATTCTTTAAAATCTAACTTAAGAATCACAATACATACAACCGTTGCACCCCCATCAGAGCTACGATCTAAGCAATTTAACGTAACTATCTAGGTGTACATATAATATATATGTGGACGAAAAATGAGCTAAGATCGATTAACAACTGAGATTCACTGCATTCGGAAGTCAACACGAACCATAATGAAATTAGAAAAAAAAATGTAAAACATGACAAGAACAACTGAAATCTTGTTATAATCACACGTTTGTTTGTTATATACATTATTAAACACTGACAATTTAAAGAAAAAAAGTTAAACTCTTGTCAATTGTGGATGTATTTGAGCTATATTATTTTGGAAGAATGTATTTTGGAATAATAGATTAATGGAGAATGTGTGGTTGAAAAATAATCGATTTGATGGAAAATATTATTTTATTGAAAAATGTGTGATTGAAAATTAGTAGAAGAATAAGAATTAAAATTTTAATGTAGTTCAAACAGGGGCAATACTAAAGAATATAATCTAAACCTAATGTCACGTAATAAATATGTTGTTATTTTCAAACTCTTTTGTCCATTATTTTTCTCTTGATTAGGTAAGTATACACTCATTCGTCTTTGCTTAGAGTACTCTACAAATCGCTTAGCTGTGCAAAAGTGGGTTAAAACCATGTGAATACGGAAGCTAAAAATGACTTTGATAAAATAAGTGCAACTGCAGGAGTGCCCTACAATGTGTGCAGTTGGTACAACTACAAACTAATTAGGCTGTACACTCTGATTAGTTCTCTTAACAAATCTCACTTTAATTAATACATACTCAAAACCGTATTGTACTGATTGCAATCTCCTAAACTCCAGTTTTTACATTATTCTGGAATTTAATTGGCTTCATGAAAATCATTAACATGTATGGTTATGAAGTCTACTTTAATAAAGAGAAAAAAAAATGTAGTAATTGCTGGTATCAGTGTCTTATTCAACAAGATTAATGGTTGAATTAGCGAAAGAAAATCCCATTTCAATGGAAAGTCATTCTTGGTTGTTTAGTTGAAAAAGGGTCGTCCACGAGAATTTTCAAAACAATTTTTTTTTTTGTCGCTAAAGCAAAGTTTCTGATAGTATCGGAGACTTGGTTGTATCGACTAACCATTTTATCATTCTAACTAGAAAGAATGTTTACTATAGATACAATCGTGAAAATTAATAATTTGGAAACGAGACAAATGGAATTTTGAGAAGGGAGATAAGATATGACAACAGTAGGGTGAATGTCACGATCATGTTAATTTTTATTGATTAACAGTAGGTACAGTATATCCATTTGCAGATGATTTCTTTGGATATAATTTTCTTTTCAATGCTGCAATATCTCAACTACTACGGGTCTATATAATCATTGTATTTTCGTAGATCATTATACAAAGAAAATATTTCCTTGCCAAATAAAAAACTTCAAAATGGGCTCTTCTCTTCTTCCATATTCAGCAATTTTGGCTTCTTTCCTCTTCATCAGTATCTCCATTTGTTTCAACTTGACAAAAGCGCAGCAAACTGGCACGACTAGACACTACAAGTTTGATGTACGTATTGCACGCATTTCTGATTAGTAATAGAGTGTGCTCATTTATAGTTTACGAGATAGATTGTGTTGTGATGTCTGTGCAGATACGGCTGCATAATGTGACCAGATTATGTCACAGTAAACGCATGCTTACCGTCAATGGCAAGTTCCCAGGGCCTCCCATTACTGCGAGGGAGGGCGATCGTGTTTTAGTCAAAGTGGTTAATCATGTCTCGAACAATGTCAGCTTTCATTGGTACGTTAGTGCAAAATATTCAACTCATTTTTTATTGTAGCGGACAATGCGGTCTAATACTACGTATCAAACGTTATTAGGCATGGTATTCGGCAACTCTTGAGCGGTTGGGCAGATGGACCGGCGTATATAACCCAGTGCCCCATCCAAAGTGGTCAGAGCTATGTTTACAACTTCACCATTGTCGGGCAGAGAGGAACTCTATTTTGGCATGCTCACATTACATGGTTACGAGCCACTCTCTATGGACCACTCATCATTCTCCCCAAGGAAAATACGCCGTACCCTTTTGCTAAACCCTTCAAGGAAGTCCCAATCATCTTTGGTTAAGTATCGAACCGTCAAAAGAGTATAAATCGATATAATTAGACCAAAACTGTATACTAACATTGAATATATATACATAAACTTCGACAGGAGAATGGTGGAATGCAGATACAGAGGCTGTTATCAATCAGGCACTTCAAACAGGAGGTGGACCGAACGTTTCTGATGCATATACCATTAATGGATTCCCTGGTCCGTTGTATAATTGTTCTGCCAATCGTACGTACCTTTTTCTCCTCTTTGTTCATTTGATCAACTGGCTAAAATCTTACCATTTGACGAAGTTTTCTTGATTTGATACATTGCAGAAACATTCAAGTTGAAGGTGAAACCTGGAAAGACATATCTGCTTCGTATTATCAATGCTGCACTCAACGACGATCTGTTTTTCAGTATTGCCAACCACACATTCACCGTTGTTGAGGCTGATGCGGTTTACGTAAAGCCATTTGAAACCGATATTCTCTTAATAACACCGGGACAAACCACCAATGTTCTTCTAAAGACAAAGTCTTATCCCTTAAACTCCACCTTCTTGATGGCAGCCAGGCCATACTTCACCGGTCAAGGCACATTCGATAATTCCACTGTTGCTGGAATCCTTGAATATGGAAAGATCTCAGCTAAAAACCACTCAAAATTTTCTATCAGAGGCCTCCAACTCCCTATCCTTCCACCAATCAACGGAACTTCTTTCGCTGCAAATTTCAGTAATAAGTTTCGCAGTTTGGCAACTGCCCAATTTCCAGCCAACGTGCCCCAATCCATTGACAAGCATTTCTTCTTTACCGTAGGCCTTGGAAGCAGTGCATGTCCCAAAAATCAAACTTGCCAAGGGCCCAATGGCTCAAAATTTGAAGCTTCTGTTAACAATATCTCTTTCACACTGCCTACTGTATCACTTCTTCAAGCCCACTTCTTTGGGCAATCAAATGGTGTGTATACCACTGATTTCCCGAGTTTTCCTATTACCCCATTCAATTACACAGGTACCCCACCTAACAATACAAAGGTGGCCAATGGAACCAAAGTGGTTGTGCTTCCTTTCAATACCACTGTGGAACTTGTGTTGCAGGACACCAGCATTCTTGGTGCTGAAAGCCACCCTCTCCATCTTCATGGCTACAACTTTTTCGTCATTGGCCAGGGTTTTGGGAACTTTAATCCTCAAAAGGACCCACTGAATTACAACCTTGTCGATCCGGTTGAAAGAAATACTATCGGCGTGCCTTCTGGCGGATGGGTAGCCATCCGTTTCCGCACTGATAATCCAGGTTGGTTTCACTTATGAGCAAAAAACATAAATGAACTTGTTATAATTAACTTTCTCATGAAGTTTTAAGCTTACTTGTGTGGCAAAAAACAACAACAAAACTGTATGGCATGTTTGGTACACAGTAAGAAACATGAACTAACACCGTCTACGAATTCGTCTTACCAAATATGCCGTATCTGTTTCAATCTCTTTGACTGAAAACATTAAAAAGAAGAAAGATGAACTCATAATGTGATCATGGTAATGCCTTGAAGGTGTCTGGTTCATGCACTGTCATTTCGAAGTCCATCTCAGCTGGGGTTTGAAGATGGCATGGATAGTTTTGGATGGGAAGCTGCCTAACCAACAACTGCCGCCTCCACCGTCAGATCTTCCCAAGTGTTGAAGCTAATTCTTTGCTTTATGAGATCATTGTTTGAATAATTTATATAGCGAGTCTTTTGTAATTGAGTTCTGCATTTCCTGCTGTCTTTCTTCATCACGGAAAGCGAAATAAAGTTGGTGAAGGGGATTTTGTAATTGCATTTTGCTTGATTGATGTATCTCTTGTCCTAATCAAATAAATGAACTTATTGTTGCAATTAATTGATTTTATTGGTTGAGAAATCATTAAATGTGTTATTTAATGATATGTGTCATTGCAATTAATTTGGGTGAATTGGAAAAGTCTCCAATATAGGCCCATACGTTGATAAGCCCATTTTAGTGTCTTATATATGGTAAGGAATCTCACATCGAAAGTTTACAAGAAAAAGAGACTTGTTTATATAGTGGGATAATTGGAAAAGTCTCCAATATAGGCCTATAAGTTGATAAGCTAATTTTAAGTGTCTTATATATGGTATGAAATCCCACATCGAAAGTTTACAAGAAAATAGACTTGTTTATACAGTGGGATGTGTGAATAAGTTATAATTTAATAAATTACCTACACCTTAGCTAACTTTAAAGGCTAGCAAACTAGCTACCACTAGAGTGGTGCTTCGCACCACTCGCGCCGCGCCGTGCCCGATCCCTGCCCCGGCCCGTGCACGTCGCAAAGTTCGCATTTGGCGCTTTAGAGGCGCACGTACGCATCGTCGCGAGGAGCTGATGAGCTTTAAAGTTTTCAGAAATGGA
>CAIGRP010050386.1:0-39500 GCA_903798385.1 Fraxinus cuspidata
GTGAACAATAAAGTTCAGTAAATATCATGGTGCAATGATGTCAATCAAACATACTTAGGCCCGAATCCTTATTATGGTGTACCGTTTGAGCTCAAAATAACATAGCCTTCACTTTCGTGCAAATCAATGCCAATGCATCCGTCCTTGCCCATCGAGATTCAGGATGCCACATCAGAATATAATATATATAAATCAAGGCCTGACCTAAGTATATAGTACTCCCCGTGCCTACCCGCAGTCCCAAGGCCATCAAGGGACCTTCTGACACTGCATGTATACAAGTGCAGAACTCCAAATACCCTATCATTAGCTACCATTAATGACCGTCAGGAGCCTCAAAGTGGTATATTTATTCGGACACAATAGTACAGTACACTTATAATGGGATTCACATTTAAAATTTTCAATCACACACTCCATGAGAATGACAATATAAGTATGCATGACCTTGAAAACGTATTATCCATACTTTTCCAAATAAACTCAATGCACAATTGTCACACCACCATGTCAGATAAAGAAAACAAACGCATATAAACACATAACTTCACATATTAATGTATTTTGTACTATAGTTGAAGAAATCAATATTTACCTTTTTCGTGATTTTCTTGATCAAGATCTGCATTAATAAAATAATCTCTACATTAATAATAGCTTATCATATTATTTCCAAGTTACCAAATCTAAACTAAGCCTATAAGATAATAAAATTTACTTAGTAAAATATCCCTTGTAATAAAACTAATAATGACACTAATTTACTACCAATATACCAAATCTAAACTAAGCCTATAAGATAATAAAATTTACTTAGTAAAATATCCCTTGTAATAAAACTAATAATGACACTAATTTACTACCAATAAGTAGTAGTAGTAGTAGTAGTAGTAGTAGTAGTAGTAGTAGTAGTAGTAGTATATGAAATTCTCGTTATTATTATAAAAGAAATTCCAGAATTTCTAAAATAAAACTAATACATATAAAAATTAAGCTAGCCAATACACTACTATATTATTTTCCATTTCATGTTTGATCCATTTTTCATTTCATTTAACACACAAATGTGTGTGTGTGTGTGTGTACTTATACTTATTAATCAGTTTATTATCCAATCCATATGATACTTTGCTAAATTTTCAACATATCTCACCCTTGACGCTATGCATGACAACATTTCACTTCTCATCTTATCATATAACTAAATCAAAGTAATTTACGTTTAAGCCTCAAATACTAAATGTTCTCTCTCCAATTGACCATGTCAACATATAACATGTATTAGTGACCCAGTTTTCATAACAAATATCATGATGATATTAACAACTATTATACTAAATCATTTTCTATCCCTACTCTCTTTCTTCTTTAATTACTTCAAACCATTTTTCTCCATTTCATCTTTTTATTATCTTATCTCCAAATCTCTTTCACACAATCTTTGATAATACAAGATAAGAAAACTAAACTCATTATTTCTTGAAATAACTTATAGATTTTTAAAACTTTTAGAGCTAAGATTTTGAAATTCACAATCCTTGATTTAATTAATTAAATTTAACTCTAATTTCATCTTCCTTCGATTATTAAAGTACCCTAAAACAATAATTTTAATTCCTACTCATAAATCAATTAAGTACTTAAAACAAATAATTAATTAAATTATTACCTAAATAAATAATTAATTAACTAAATAATTAAACTAGATAAAGAAGGAAAGCTAAAAACTTACCTCAAAATGAAATAAGATGGAACGTGCCCCAAATTCTACAATCATCCCCTATTTATAGGGAATGAGAAGGGTTTTGTGTGCAATTTCTCAATGATAAAAAATGCAATTTAATAAGGAAATAAGATATTTGCATAATTATCCTAAGGGTTAAAATGCAATTTGTATATATATATATAAAACAATTCTTATAACATTCACACTATTAATTCAATTAAGTCCATAAATATTTTTTTGAATTACTTTCTAAAATATTAAAATTGTTGCTAGAAAATTTCAGAATGTTACAAAAGGGATGCAAATTCAATAGTTGATTCGAACCATAAAACGATGATTAAAGATCACGTATGATTAATTGAATGCAATTAGGAGTCAAATGAGTGAAAAATTAAAACAAAATCAATTTCAAACCGAGCAAGTTACGCTCAGATTTTCAACATCATATTAAGATCCATTTTTCGAATAGTAAACATTTGAATTTGAAACATGCTATATTAGAAGAATTGTAGCCATTTGAGTTAACTTTCTAATAAATTTTAAATCACCTCTATCGAAACAAAAAGTTATGACAATAATACCGACAAATGCTCAGTCCCAATGCGCTCGAGGAGATACAAGCCGGCTTGTTTAAAATTTACCAAGAGCCACAACGTTCAAACGGCGTGGGTTTCATCAAATAGTAGGCGGGATTGACGATTTTTGCTACCTTTTTCAATTAAAACTGGATCCGGAATCAAATTTTTACACCTATAAAACCTATTTTGGACTCCTAGAATAGAGAGACACCATATTATATCATTAAGACGAGGTCTAGCACATGGAATCACGGGCATTAACGCAAGAAGTTGAATATCCAAATCCCTGGTTGAAGATTCAAAAAGAAAAAATCACTTTCTTCCATTATGTTTACATTCAAGTCTTGTTTTTGAATACTTTTTGTGCTTATATATATCAATATGCTAGACTAATTTTTTCCATGTTTTGGATGAGATGAACCCTATTTCTTATTATTATAATTCAAAGATAGGCAATTTAGTAATTCTTGCATTTATTGATTAATTTTGTATACACATTGCATTATTAATCTTCTGTTTGGTGGCCTTTAAACTTAAATTTAAGTTTTGAATAGTATTTTGGGATAATGTATGATTAAAAAGTAGAAAATATTTTGAGTTTATATATAAAATATTTTATTATATTAATGCGTAGTTGAAACTGAGTATGAGAAAATAAATTATTGGTATATGCATACGAAATTCGAATCTCCAGGAATCAACTACTCCTCATCCCACTATTACCAATGCATGCTCCCGCACTGTGAACCGTACGATCTCATTCAAAACTCGTGTTATTTGATCAACGGTTAATAACCTCTCTCAATATTTTATTTTATAAGTAGTTGCACCCACCAAATTTTCTGTTGGAAGATTCGTTTCTGTTTCATCTCGTCTCCCTCTCTCCCCCTCTCTCTCTCTCACTCTCTCTACGGTCTCTCTCTATTCAAACTCGTATATAATACAAAAGAATTGTGTATATACTTCTCATTTTGATCTTGCGGGTTGATTTTTCAATTTCGTTCCTTGCTTTTCCTCTCGGATTTTTCTCCTTCGAAGATTTGACGCAAATGGAGAAGTTGTCAATGGAGGATTCAAGCTCTGTTATCATTTACTTCTATTCATTTGGTGGAGGAATCTTCGCTGGGAATCGAATAGCTCGAAGGTTTGTGAAGACATTTATAATACCTACAACGCCGCAATGTTGCAAGTTTAGGGTTTTCTGATCGTTCTGTTAGGATTTTCTTTATTTTTCTGTTTCTTTTTCTTCATTTGGTTATTGGAGCTGGAACTTGTGCAATTGAATATGGAAGTCTAGGCTTCTAGCGCATTTCCTATTCTTCTAGTGCAACACTGTTAAACTTGTGGTGAATGGAGTTTGTAGTTCGAAATCAGCGAGGAATTCGGGGATTTTCTGTTCGTTAGTTGAATCTGAAGTGTGAAACTCCCTATCCTCTTACTGAATTTCGTGAAAAAATCTAAAGCATAGGAGACTAGTTTTAAATGAAGCTTGAAATGGGAATTTGGGCGTATTTGTGGAGTTTGAGATATGTGGACAGTTTCATATGGTTGTAATCAGTTTTGCAGTTTCATGTAGTAAAATTAGAATTTCGTGGTTTATGCTGTTATTCTTGCTCTCACTTAAAGTAAGGTAAGACTATTTTGTGGAAGTTATAGCTCCTAGGTTTTCATTTGATTGTCATAGGTCCAGACTCTGAGAAATTGTTATAGATTTGAATGGCTGGAAGGAGGGAATTAGGCCCAAGATGAATACTGGTAGTTTGAAAGAACAGTTGGTGAGGACGACTCTGAGGAATGTGAGATCAAAGGGGCACATGTATGTTGAGCTCAGGGAAGATGGAAAGAAGTTGATATTCTTCTGTACTTTGTGTCTTGCACCGTGCTATAGCGATTCAATATTGTTTGATCACTTGAAAGGTAATCTACACTCTGAAAGGCTTGCTGCTGCAAAAGCTACGTTGTTAAAACCAAATCCTTGGCCATTCAATGATGGTGTGTTTTTCTTCCACGATGATTTATCAGATCAAGATAAGAGTTTACCTGCTTCGACTTCCAAGAGATTTAAGTTGTTAAAAACCCATCATGTAGATGAGGATAACCTTGTTAGTTGTGATGATAACTTGGGACCTAATGATATTTTACAAGTTGTTGAGGATGATATGGGTTGTGATGACAGCTCCCATGATCAGCATTTGAATGGAAATGGTTCTGATCTTGTTATCCCTGGCGTGCTGCAGAAAAAAGATGTATCTGATTTGGTTGTGAGGCAGATAGGCGTTGGACGTATTGCTGCTAGGATTAGTGAGAAGGATGGGGTTTCTAATGAAATTCGTAGAATATGGTGTGAATGGCTGGTGAACAAGGATTCTGCCAAAGACGATACTTACATGGTTCCAGAGCATGACTTCGCTGTTGTTACCTTTGCTTATAATTACAATTTAGGTCGAAAGGCTTTACTTGGTGACATTAGATATTTGCTTCCCTCTAGTCATACTTCAGAAGGTGAGGACAGTGGCAGTTTTAGGAGCAAGAAGCGGAAANCCTTTGCTTATAATTACAATTTAGGTCGAAAGGCTTTACTTGGTGACATTAGATATTTGCTTCCCTCTAGTCATACTTCAGAAGGTGAGGACAGTGGCAGTTTTAGGAGCAAGAAGCGGAAATCATTTTCTGATCCTGAGGACATCAGTGAGGCTTTAAGTAACCAAAGTGACTCTTCTGGAGAAGAGTCTCAATCTTCAAATAATCCAAAATCAAAGTTAGTGTTAGCTGGGAATGATGATCAGCTGGTTCAATCAAGAATTATCGTAAGCAAATCCATTAGGAAAGCATTGAGAAGACAGCATACTGTTGCTTCTGAGAGGTTATGCGATATCTGCCAACAGAAGATGCTGCCGAGTAAAGATGTGGCTGCACTCTTGAACAGGAAAACTGGAAGACTTGTCTGCAGCAGTAGAAATTTGACAGGGGTATAACTCCCTAGAACTTACTGCAGAAATTATGTAGTGTTTCAGTATGAATATTCTAAATATCTTTCTCCTTTGCATTCATGTATATATGCTTTTATAATTGTGTAAATAAGCTCTTATAATTGTGTTTATGTAGGCTTTTCACATATTCCATATTTCCTGCCTCATTCACTGGATACTTCTGTGTGAGAATGAAATTTATGTAAATCAGTCAGTAGCACCTAAAGCGAAACGAAAATACCGGAGAAAGGTTAGAGCCAAGGATGGTGAAACAGAGAAGAAAGATGAGACAAAAGCCACAAGCAAGCAAATATACTCTGTGTTCTGCCCAGAATGCCAGGGCACTGGTATAAACATCAATGGTGAGCAGCTGGAGAAACCAACTGTACCACTTTCTGAGGTATGTAATTTTGGCTGCTGTTTGATTTTCTCATTTAAACCTTTACTTCAGTGCAGAGCAGAGGACTGAAAATCCTTGTATCACCAGTTCAAATCTGGCTCCTGGCACATGATTCATTTGTATGAGTCAGTCAGATGGGAAGTGGTGTTTCCACTGGTGGTTTTGAATGGATTTTTTTCCCTCTTCTCAATATTCTTTTCATGATCTTGTAATTTATCTTTGTTTTCTGAAAAGTTGGGGAGAGAAGGTTTGGAGTTGTGCACCTGGCACAAAGGAGTTAGTCTTCTTAGTTCTAAGGGATTTGGTGTCATTTTTATGCTAAAGACTCCTCTTTCATTTCAGATGTTTATGTACAAGATCCAACTAAGTGACGCCCATAAAGCATGGATGAAGCATCCCGAGGTGTTGCAGAATTGCTCAATGGGCTTTTATTTTCCTCGGTCTGAGGATACGTGTCAGGTAAAGCTGACCTAATTATAGATCAACTATATTTCAAAGAAGATAGTTATGATGATTATAAGTTTCTTTTTTTTGTTTTTTTCTCTGTTCTGTTTTTTGGAAATTAATATATCAGATGTTTTATGAGGGTGAAAAACCTTCATGGATGTTACTAATTTTCATTCACTTGCTTATTTCCAGGAGAATGTAGTTCCAATCAAACTGCTACGCTTCTATCGTGCCATTGACTAAATTTAGGCTCCTGGTTGCTGAGATGGAAGGCTTCCGTTAAACAACTAACGACATTGACTCGTATAATTCGTAACCTTGCATGTATTGTGATGTAAATGCCGTGATCCTGAAAACAATAGGTACTTCATTGTGTTGTATATGCGTAGAAACAGTTGACCTTTTTCAATGAATTTTGTGTATATTCCTGTTACCTGACTGGTGCATATGCTAGTGTTTGGTACAAATAAAATCAAATTGTTGATCCACTGCTGCTTTATATTGAATAGCTTATTGCAGATACAAGTTTATTTGAGATGGATTGCACTGTTATGTGCTAGAATGCAACTTTTTTTCTTGCCAAAGAGTTAAACTCTTTGCAAGTATGATTATCTGACTGGGGAATACGATAGTGTTATGCAAATATAAAATTTACTGGTTCTTGATCCATTATTGCTTTTCATTGAATAGCTTGTCGCAGATGGATTCCACTGTTTTGCTAGAATGCATCTTTCTATCCGAAGAGTTTCCTCTTTTCAAGTATGCTTATTTGATGGAGGCATATGTTACAAGTCAGATTTTTATCCCCCCAACAGGCGGATTGGTAACCTTCTTTTTCCCGTTCCCACCTTTTGGTGAAGTTTGGTACTTCCATAGTTAACACAGTATCAATCCTTCTTCCAGATCCTCTTTTTTTTATTTTTTCCGAAGATCTTAGCCTTTCTTTAAGGTGCTTAACATATTTTGGGCACAGCAAATGGAATCTGTATGTCTCTTGACAAACAACTACATTAATACAATTTTTTTCGAAACATGATACATGTACATCAATTTTTACATTAAGTTTGACATCCTTTGACATGACATCCATTATAGTCATTGAATATTTACAACCTTTTGTATTACTGGCCAGATTTTGACACGTAGGAGGAAGTTTCCTTAATATCAACAAGAATGTGCATCTAGATATTCATGTTTTCAAATGTTACCATTAAGGTTAGTCTTGTAGTGATTTCTCCATTGTAAAATTCTCCTTATCCATTCACTTCACAATCAATCAAGCTAAATTTCATGCATATGGCCCGCTTGGTATGACTTTTAAAATGTTAAAAATGAGCTTTTGAGATCCAAAAGTTTTTGGATCCGTTTGGTTAATTTTATAAAAATGTTTTTTATTTAGTAGAGCTTTTAGAAGTTTGTTCAATATGATTTCCTCTAAAAGTACTTTTAAAATGTGAAGTGTTTTTGAAAATTAGTTTAAACAAAAATTAAGGTATCTTCATTCAAAAGCTCGTTTACAAGAAGTAAAAGTCATGTCAAACGGGTATTCTTGCTTTTCAAACTTAGAATCGTTAAAGGAAGCACGTACTATCCCAACTTTTCTGCCCTTATCAACATGAAGATTCACTCATTCATGGCCCGAGTCATGCTTTGGTAGTCTGTTTGGACTTGCAATTAATGTAATGTATCCATTTGAAATTCCTAGCAATACAACTACTATAGAATCCTACTGTTGTTTTTCTTGAGATATTGTTGTTCACTTCGTTTTTTGCACGCACAGGTGGACAATAGATACATAGCTCACTCGCGTCTATGCAAGCTAATTCCAACACGCTTGGATGGGCTGTTAGTCGACGTGGCGTTAAGTTTGGGCATGTAGGGGCTTCACACATAACGTTCACCTTCACCATAGGAGGCAAGTGATGTACGCTACGGAGAATTAGGAGTTAGTCCCATTTGGAATATAACTCTTCCCCAAGACATCCACGCTTTCCTGCATGGTAGATGATTCATTTATGCAAGGGTTTCTCTCATGACGTTCAGCTTTCTCTTGTGAGGCATATGATGTACGCCTCGAAAAATTAGGGGGTGGTCCCCACTAGGATCCAACTCTTCTCTGGGGCATCCACTCTTTCTCGCATGGTGGATCATCCATCCATGCAATGACTTTTCCCTTGACATTTAGTTTCGTCATGGGAGGCATGTGAAGTACGCTTCAGTGAACAAAGAGTTAGTCCCATTTGAGATCCAATTCTTCCCCAAGGTGTCCACGTTTCCCTACGTGGTAGATGGTTAGTCCATATAGGGGCTTCTTCCATGACTTTCAGCTTCCTCTTGTAAGACATGTGACGTATACCTTGGGAAATTAGGAGGTGGTCTTATTTGGGATCCAACTCTTCTCCGAGGCGCTTATGCTTCCTTTCATAGTTGATGATTCATCCACGTAGGGGATTCTTCTTTGACATCCTGTTTCGTCGTGGAAAACATGTGATGTTCGGAGAATTAAGAGTTTGTTCCACTTGGGATCCAACTCTTCCCCATGTCACCCACGCTTTTCTATATGGTGGATGTTTCATTCACGTAGAGCTTCTCCCTTGACGTTCAGATTTCTCTTATGAGGCATGTGATGTACACCTTAGAGAATTAGAAGGTGGTCCCTTTTGGGATCCAACTCTTCTCCAAGATGCCCACGCTTCCCTACATGATAGATGATTAATCGGTGCAGGGGCTTTTTTTTCATTACGTTCAGTTTCGTCATGGGAGGCATGTGATATGCGCCTCAGAGAACCAGGAGTTTGTCCACTTTGAGATCCAACTCTTACCCGAGGCGTTCACACTTTCCTGAATAGTAGATGGTTCATCCATGCCTGTTTCTCCCATAACGTTCAATTTTCACTTGAGATGCATGTGATGTATGCCTTGGAAAATTAGTAGGTGGTCCTCTTTCGGATCTAACTCTTCTCTATGATGCCCATGCTTCCCTACATAGTGGATGATTCATCCATACAGGGGCTTCTCTCTTTACGTTCAACTTCGTCATGGGAGGCATGTGATGTACGTCATGGAGAATTAGGAGTTAGTCCCTTTGGGATCGAACTCTTCCTAGAGGCGTATACACTTTCCTACATGGTTGATAACCATCCATGTAGAAGTTTCTCCATGACATTCGATTTTCTCTTAAGAGGCATGTGATACAATCTTTAGAGAATTAGGAGGTGGTCCCCTTTGTGATCCAAACTTCTCTGAGGCGCCTAGCTTCCCTGGATGATGGATAATCATCTGTACAAGGGCATCACCCTGTCGTTCAGCTTCGTTATGGGAGACGTGTGATGTATGACTTGAAGAATTAGGAGTTAATCCTATGTGGGATCGAACTCTTCCCTGAGGAGCCCATACTTTCTTACATGGTGGATATTTCATCCATGTCGGAACTTATCCCATGACGTTCAATTTTCTATCGTAAGGCATGTGATGTAATCATCAGAGAATCAAGAATTTATCCACTTTAGGATCTAGCTCTTCTCTGAGGTGCCCACGCTTTCCTATATGGTGGGTGGTTAATCCATGCAGCTTCTCCCAATAGGCTCAACTTCCGCTTGAGAGGCACGTGATGTATGCCTCGAAGAATTAGGAGATGGTCCTATTTTGGATCCAACTCTTCTCCGAAACGCCCACGCTTCCCTACATGATGGATGATTCATCCATATATGGGCTTCTCTCTTGACGTTCAGCTTCATCATGGGATGATGTAATGTACGTCTCAGAGAATTAGGAGTTCATCCCATTTGGGATCTAACTCTTCCTAGAAGCGCCCACGCTTTCCACATGGTGGATGGTTCATCCATATATTGGCTTTTCCCATAATGTTGGATTCCTCTTGTGAGGCATGTAATGTACGCCACAAAGAATTAGGAGTTATTACCCTTTAGGATCCAATTCTTCTCCGAGTCGCCTATACTTTTCTACATAGGGGATGTTTCATCCATACAGGGGCTTCTCCCATGATGTTCGGCTTCATCATGTGTGGCATGTGATGTACTCCTTGGAGAATTAGGAGGTGGTCCCTTTTGGGAACCAACTCATCTCCGAAACTCCTACGCTTCCTTGCATAGTGGATGGTTCATCCATGTTGGGGGTTCTCCAATGACGTTCATATTCATCATTGGAGGCATGTGATGTACATCTCGAAGAATTAGGATGTGGTCCCCTTTAGGATCATTCTCTTCTCATAGGTGCCCAAGCTGCCCTGTGTGGTGCATTGTTCATCCATGCATGGGCATCTACCATAGCATTGTACTTCGTCATGGAAGGTGTGTGATGTAAGCATCGGTGAATTAGGAAGTGGTCCTCCCGCTCTTCTATGAGGTGTCCATGCTTCTCTATGTGGTAGATAATTTATCTATGGAAGGTCTTATTCTATGATGTTCAGTTTCGTCTTGAGAGGCATGTGATGTACGCCTCAAATAATTAGGAGGTGGTCCCCTTTGGGTTCCAACTGCTCTCAAAGGCATCCATGCTTCTCTGCATAGTGGATGGTTCATCTATATAGGAGCTTCTCTCATAACGTTCAGCTTCCACTTTTGAGGCATGTTATGTACACCTCGGAGAATTAGAAGGTGGCCCCCTTTGGGATCCAACTCTTCTTCGGGACGCTCACGCTTCCCTACATGGTGGATGATTCATCCATGCAGGAGCTTCTCCCTTGACATTCAGCTTCGTCACGGGAGGCATGTGGTGTACACCTTGGAGAATTAGGAGTTTTTTCCATTTGGGATCCAACTCTTTCCCAAGACACTTTCACTCCTTTCATGGTGAATGGTTCAACCATCAAGGGCTTCTCCTATAATGTTCAGCTTTCTTTGTAAGGCATATGATGTACGCCTTGAAGGCCTAGAAGGTAGTCCCCTTTGGAATCCAACTTTTAATCAAAGTGCCCATGCTTCTCTGCTTGGTAGATACTTCATCAATGTCTCCCATGACTTTCAACTTAGTCATGGGAGGCATTTGATGTATGCCTCGCAGAATTAAAAGGTGGTCCATTTTGGGATCCAACTTTTCTTCTAGGTGTCCATGCTTCCCTGTATGGTGGATTATTTATCCATACAAAAATTTCTTCGAGGCATGTAATGTATGCTAACTTGTCTCCGAGGATTAGGAGATGGTCCCCTTTAGGAGCTAACTTTTCTCCGAAGCGTTCACGCTTCCTTACATGGTGGATAGATCATCCATGCAAAATTTTTTCCCATGAAGTTCTGTTTCCTCGTCTAAGGCATGTAATGTATGCTATGGAGAATTAGGGGGTGTTCTCTTTTGGGATCCAACTCTTTTTTGAGGCGTCCACGCTTTCATGTATGGTGGATGGTTCATACATGCAAGGACATCTCCCGTGACATTTAGTTTCATCTTGAAGACACGTGATGTACACCTCGGAGATTTAGGTGGTAGTCCCATTTGGTATACAACTCTTCCCTGAGACGACCATGCTTCCTTGCATGATAGATGGTTTATCCATGCAGTGTTTTCTCTCATGACGTTCATCTTCGTCATGGGAGGCATGTGAAGCATTGTGATCCAACTCTTCTTCAAGGCACCCAAGCTTCCCTGTATGGTAGATGGTTGATCCATGTAGGAGTTTTCCCGTGACATTCGGTTTCGTCCTGGAAGGCATGTGATGTATGCCTCGAAGAATTTAAGGTAGTCCACTTTAGGATCTAAATGTTCTCCAAAACGCCCACGCTTCCCTACACTGTGGATAGTTTATCATTGCTAGGTCATTTCCCATGATGTTCAGCTTCGTCATGGTAGACATGTGATTTACGCCTCCGATAAGAGTTAGTCTCCTTTTAGATCCAACTCTTCTCCAAAGTGCATATGCTTTCCTGTATGGTGGTGATTCATTCATGCAGGAGCTTCTCCCATGATATTTAGTTTCGTCTTAGGAAGCATGTCATGTATGACTCAAAGAATTAGGAGCTATTCCACTTTCGGATCCAACTCTTCCCTGAAGTGCCTACGCTTCTTTATAGTATGAATGATTCATCTACGCGGGGGCTTCTCCCATGACGTTCAGCTTCCTCTTGAGACACGTGTGATGTACATCTCGAAGAATTACGATGTGGTCCCCTTTTGGATCCAACTCTTCTCCGAGGTACCCACGCTTCAATACATGGTGGATGATTCATGACAAGTGTGTTTTTACTCACGAGTTTGGCAATTTAACTTAATTGTTGACTAAATATTATGAGTATAGAACGTTTTTTATGTGTTTTCTAGTATTATTTTAAAGGTACAGCGAGGTAGAGTAAAAAAGGTGTTAAAGTAAACAAACGAGGCAAAATTCAAAGGAAAAGAATCAACAGAATGGCGCCTGCACCCAAGCGCCAAAAATAATTTTGTTTTACAGGAAGATAGCATCCAGGCACTATGAAGAACCTGCAAAAATAGGAATACAGTGCCTGACCAAAAATGATTTTGTTTTACGGGAAGATAGTGTGCCCCGACACTATGAAGAACCACCAAAAACGGAGATGTAGCGCCCACCTAGGTGCTACACAGAAAGGCATCAAGGTGCCTAGGCGTTGCGCTGCCTGTTTTAGGGTTATAATGTTTAAGCATGCAAAAACCTCAGAAAGACTCCAATTTTTGGAAAACCGTGTCGAGGAGTGTAAATAGAATAAATGAGGCACTTTTATGGAGTTCCACACATTGAGAAAAAGAGAATAAAACTAGAAATTGAATAATGCAATTCAATGGAGAAAAACATCAAGAAATTCAAGTTTTAAAGCATTGATTGGAAGATGAAGATCTTTGTGCAAGATTAATTTCTTTTTCTACATCTATATTCAAAATCCGATGATGTATTTAATAACAACTTCTTGTTTTCCTTATTACATTATTTTGAGTAGCTAAATTTTATATTAAGGTGAACGATAGAACCAATATTTCGTTTAACTACGGTAAATTCACATAGAGATATAGGATTGAATTAGTTAGATAGGTTCAATGAAAACTCAATAGGGGTCAGTTGAATATCATAGAAGAATTCGATCGAACACTAATTAGGCTCTTGAATTTTGAATTAAGACTTAAATGTGATCAATGTGTGAAATTGTTTATCCCTAATTTTCATCCATTATTTGAATTCTCAATCAATTTTTGTGTGCATTTTAATTAATTTCAATTGTTTAAATAAAAAATTCACAACAACATTATATTATTTATTTTCTTTCATCAAATATGAGTTAGAAAATCTAATTAAGTTCAAGGGTATAGTACTTACAGGAACGATAATCGGGATTCAAATGTCGACTATGTTACTTGTTTCGATATCGTACACTTGCAATAGAAACAAACGTTACAAGTTTTTGGCACCACTGCTATGGACTATATACTTTTAGTCTTAATTTATTTTATTTTTAACTATTATTTGATTTGTTTTTTTTATTAACAGATAACAAGTGTTCGTTGTACGCTCCGT
This sequence comes from Fraxinus cuspidata, assembly GCA_903798385.1. Taxonomy (NCBI): domain Eukaryota; kingdom Viridiplantae; phylum Streptophyta; class Magnoliopsida; order Lamiales; family Oleaceae; genus Fraxinus; species Fraxinus cuspidata. Next base: position 13,598 of record CAIGRP010050386.1, read on the forward strand.
ACCCAAGGTGACTCTCTTGAACCATTTGATTCGGAGATAAAATGTACATTCAGACGAAGGCGTAAAGAACACAAACAAAAACAATATCAAATGGCTGACAATCAAAATATCTCTATTCCTATACAGCTAATTGGACAAGTTGCCAAGAGAGTGGCGGCACCACTGGATCAACAACATGAGCAAGTGGAAATAAATGAAGGGGACTTGCTAGTTCAATATTCTTGACGCCCATAGCAGCACCCGCACGCTCCAGTATAGTATATCCAGATTTTGGGGTGAACAACTTTTAGATAAGGGCAAATTGGACCAACTTGACCAGCAACACTCTCCAATTTTATGGTCTAACTCATGAAAATCCGAAAAACACATATCTCCAGATTCCTTAGATATTGTAAGAATTTTCATGCTCCAAGAGTTAATGAAGGCGCGATCAAGCTCAAGTTATATCACTATACATTGCGAGATGTTGTATTGGAATGGATAGATGCTGAACCTCATGGAAGTATTAGTACATGGGAGGAATTAACTAGAAAATTCTACAACAATTTTTTTCCCATGGGCAAAAGTAGCAAAAATCGGATTGGAAATTCAAACTTTCCAACAAAAAGATGGGGAGAGCTATCACGATGCATATAATAGATTCAAGGAGTTAATAAAAAATTGTCCAAATCATCGGATCGCCATAGGTAATCAAGTGTAATATTTCTACACCGAACTTTCACCACTATCAAAATATCATGTGGATTCCTCTACTGGTAGATCAATCATTGAAAAATCCGTACAACAAAGTATGAATTTTTTTGAGTTAATTGCCACAAAATATTTAATGTTTTCATCAAAAAGAGTGCTACCAGAGAAAGCAGCTGAAATTTATGAATGGACAGTACAACAACTACCAACTCACAGATAGCAACTTTGACAAAATAGGTAAAGTTGCTGGTAAAAGGAGCACATATAAGGATAACCAATCCAGTATGTAAAAATTGTGGAGCCAATCATCCCATAGAAAATTGCTTGTCTATGGGTTTTCATGAAAAACAAGTAAATTTCATTCAAAATGGTTTTCGTGATTTCAACTTATATGGACAAACTTATAATTCGGATTGGAGACAACATCTGAACTTTAGATGGTCAGTTAATCAGCAAGAGAATAGGTCAAATAACACCCAGCAAGAAAAAAACCTCAAGTTTGGGGAGATGGTCAATCAATATATGCAAAATACGGACAAGGTATCCCTGTAAATTGATACGAACTTTCAGAATCAGTAGGCATCTATCAAGAAGTTGGAGACACAGATTTGTTAGATAGCTCAATAGCTTACAGAACGTCTATAAGGGACATTGCTAGGCAATACAATGATAAATTTAAAGGATCAAGTGCAAGCTATTACAACTAGAAATGGAGTACAATTGCCAGAAATATATGTGAAGTGTCCAGGCATAAAAGACAATAAGGTAGAAGTTGAAGAAGTTGATAAAGAAGAAAGATTTGTACCAATTGCAAAAGATGAGGAAGAGAGACAAGAAACATCCATAATGAGAGCACCAAATCCCATCAAAACTTATATGCCACCAATTCTCTTTCCTCAATGTTTGCAGAAAAAGAAGTTAGACAAGCAGTTTGTCAAGTTTGTGGAGATTTTCAAGAAATTACACATAAATATCCCTTTCGTAAATGCAATTGAACAAATGCCCAGCTATGCCAAATTTTTGTAGGAAATTTTTTTCAACAAGAGGAAGCTGGAAGTCTACCTAAACGAAGAACGCAATCCTAAAGAAAATACCTCCTAAGTTAAAGGACCGAGGAAGTTTTACTATACCTTGCAACATTGGTTCAAATTATTTTGAGCATTCATTATGCGATTTAGGTGACAGTGTTAACTTAATGTCACTCTCTATTTACGGGTCTTTTGAATTGGGAAGACCTTTCTTGGCCACTGGAAGAGCATTTATTGATGTGTATGAAGGAATGATAATTCTTTGGGTGGACAATGAACATGTTTTATTCAATGTGTTCAAGGTGATGAAACACCCATTGACTTCAGATACCTGTTGCCAAGTAGATATTCTTGAGGAGCTTGTAACTGATACATTTGATGCCGAACATCTAGAAATTCTATGTGAAGTAGATATTGTGCAATCAGAGTTAGCAGATACAGAAAGAGCTAAATGTACTCGACAATTGGCTAAACAACATATAGGAAGGAGACATTGGTAATATGATTCTCTTGGTGCCAATCCATCACCACCGGTGCCGTCAGTGGAGAAGGCCCCAACTCTTGAGTTAAAGCCTTTACCATCATATCTACATTATGCATATTTGGGTGACTCCATTACACTTCTAGTAATCATTGCTAAAGATATGACAAAGGAGGAGGAGAAAAAGTTATTGAAAGTATGAAAGAAGCACAAAACTGCAATTGGATGGACCATAGCTGACATTAGAGGAATCAGTCCCACTCTTTGTATGCATAAAAATTTAATGAAGGATGAGTCAAAACCCCTAGTGGATGGTCCATGCAGATTAAATCCAACTTTGAAGGAAGTAGTGAGAAATGAAGTGCTGAAATGGTTAGATGTAGAGATTATCTATCCTATATTAGATAGTTCTTGGGTGAGTCCAGAATATGTGGTGCCTAAAAAGGGTGGAATTATAGTGGAGAAGAACGAGAACAATGAGCTGATACCAACACGGTTAGTAAGGGGTGTATATATATTACTTGAAGCTAAATAATGTCATAAGAAAGGATCACTTTCCATTACCCTTCATTGATCATATGTTGGAAAAGATAAAATGTCACTCTTATTATTATTGCTTTTGGATGGATATTCAGGATACAATCAAATAGTCATTGCTCCAGAAGATCAAGAGAAAACAACATTTACATGTCCCCATGGAACTTTTGCCTTTAGAAGAATATCTTTTAGCCTTTGCAACGCACCTGCAATATTTCAGTGATGCATGATGACCATATTCTCTAATATGGTGGAAAAGTATATCGAGGTATTCATGGATGACTTTTTAGCATTTGGATATTCATTTGATAACTGCTTAAAACATTTATCCTTAGTATTACAAAGGTGTGAAGAAAAAAATTTGGTGCTTATTTGGGAGAAGTGTCATTTTATGTTGAATGAAGGAATAGCGTTGGAGCATAGAATCTCTTCATAGGGTATTGAGGTTGACAAGGCCAAGGTACAAGTGATCAAAAAATTGCAGCCGCCTATATCATTGAGAGGAATCAAAAGCTTTTTAGGACATGCTGGATTTTACAGAAGATTCATTTAAGACTTTTCAAATATTACAAAACCTTTGTGCAATCTACTGGAGAAGGATGTACCTTTTAACTTTTCTGATGAGCGTTTACATGCCTTTAACATGTTGAAGGAAAAGTTAATGTCTGCACCTGTTATAGTGGCTCCAAATTGGGAACTATCCTTCGAACTCATGTGATACCAGTGATTTCGCAATGGAGCAGTGTCAGGTCAATGCAAGGGAAAGATATTGCATGCCTCCGAATCGGGAACTATCCTTCGAACTCATATGTGATGCCAGTGATTTCACAATGGAGCAGTGTCAGGTCAATGCAAGGGAAAGATATTGCATGCCATCTACTGTGCCTACAAAACTTTGACATAAGCCCATATCAACTACGCAACAATTGAGAAAGAAATGCTAGCAGTAGTACTTACCTTCTACAAATTTCGTTCTTATTTGATTAGTTCAAAGGTGATAGTCTGCACAGACCATGCAGCTTTGAAATATTTGTTAGAGAAAAAGACGTCAAATTCGGGCCGATTCGATAGGTTATATTACTATAAGAGTTTGATATTGAAATTCATGATAAAAAAAAATAGAAAACCAAGTAGCGGATCACTTAACAAGGCCAGAAAAGTTGAATGATTCAGATAAGATAGATATCAATGAGATATTTCCAGACAAACAGTTGTTTCAGGTGGAAAATGCTCCGTGTTATGCAGACATTGTCAACTACTTAGCCAGTGGGTACGTGGATTCAGACTTCACCTATCAGTAGAAGAAGAAGCTTCTCCACAATACGAAATTTTATTATGAGGACGGTCCGAATTTATACAGAAAAGGGAGGGAAAAACCAAATAATCAGAAGATGTGTGCTAGAGGATAAGATGAAGCCTATCCTATCATAGGTTTATGCTTCAGCCTATGGCGGACATTTTGGCCATACTAAAACACTAGCAAAGGTACTTTAATGCAAATTCTTTTGGCCAACATTATTTAAGGACTACCACGACTTCTACAGATCCTATGATAAGTGTCAAAGAACTAGTAACATCTCGGCCCATCGCGAAATGCCACTAATATTCTAGAGGTAGAAATATTTGATGTATGTGGAGTTGATTTTATGGGACCTTTTGCGTCATCCTATAATAATCGATATATCTTAGGGCAGTAGACTATGTCTCCAAATAGGTGGAAGTCAAGGCATTGCCCATCAATGATGTAAGGGTGGTGGTAGATTTTATAAGAAAACATATTTTCAACAATCACCAAGAGCCACTACAAGTGATGGTGGAACTCACTTCTACAGCAGGTTATTCCAGGAGGTGCTTCATAAATATGGAGTACAACATCGCACCTCCACGCCTTATCACGCTCAAACGAGTAGACAAGTTGAAACGTCCAACAGAAAATTGAAAAGAATTCTAGAACTGACGATGAATGTATATCGAAAGGATTGGTTCAAGAAATTAGACGATACTTTGTGTGGGCTTATCACACCGTGTACAAGACGACGTTGGGATGTCACCATATCGAATAGTGTTTGGAAAAGCCTGATACTTACCAATTGAGTTTGAGCATAGAGCATACTAGGCATTAAAGCAATTGAACATGGATTTAGAGAAGGTTGGGGAAACACGAATGTTACAACTCCATGAATTGGAAGAATTCAGAAGATGAGATTATGATAATGCATCCATCTACAGAGAGAGGACAAATCAGTGGCATGACAAGAACATTAGACAATAAATTTTTAGAGTGGGAGATGAAGTGTTCTTGTACAACTCCAAACTTCAACTATTTTCAGGAAAATTGAAATCTAGATGATCCTGACTTTTCACGGTATCCCATGTGTATCCTTATGTTATAATTGAGTTACACCATCCAACCAAGGGAAATTTCAAGATTAATGGACATCGCATCAAACACTACGCAGAGACTAAGGAAAGCCTTGAACTAGCTATTACAGAATAATTGCAGAACAAAGTTCAACTAATGACTGTAAAGAAGCGCTTCTTAGGAGGCAACGCAAGCCCTATACTTCTCTCATTATATATATAATTTTTATTTTTTTATTAATCTTATTACTTTTATTTTTATTTTTTCAGGAAGGTATATAACAATTTCGTTGTGTTTATGGAAAAAATCTCAAGTTTGGGGCGAATACAAGCTTGAACGGGAGAGTGGAATTCAAATAATCAAGTTGGGGGAGGGGGGGGATGAATACATTCTATAATGGAGACCGAAAGATAAAAATGTGTTAAAAATTTCAAAAACTCAGCGAGCACCCAAGCGTCGAATCTGCGTGTGCTCTGTAGAAATGCAGCACCTGTTTTTTTGGGCACTGCGACGTAGTTTTTTTTAAGTAATATAATAACCTATCCATAAGTTTAAACCCATACCCTACCCATTTACAATTTCACCTCCCCTTTCCCCAAAGTATTCTCCCTAGATTTTTCTTTTTCATCTTTTTCATCCCCCCTCTTCACGGTTTCACCAAGAACACACACATACTGCACTTTTCCATTTACCATAAAGGTATCAAGTTAAAATAGTTGCAAGTGGTGATTTCATTCATTCTCTTCCCTCCAAGCTAAAGATTTTAAGGTAATTTTTCTACTTTTCTTCCTTACATGTGTTATTACAATTGTATGAATGTGGAGTATGGGACTCCGGTAATTGTGGTGTAATGAATTTGTTTGAGAAGATGTGATGTTTTGGTTTTGGATTATAGCACACCCCCTTGAAAATTGAAGGAAAATTATGTTGCCCCCTAGGTGTTTGATAATTTTCTTATGTGAACATTCATGTCTACTTAGGGAAAACTAAGTCATTAAATTGTTTTTGGTTTTGAAATTTGTGGACATTGTCTTGCAACCACCTATATCAATTTGCACACCATCACATACTATTTCTCATGACACTTTTCTTGATGGCAAGATTTTATACATTTTGGTGCTTTATACGCTAAATAAATTAGTGTATTTTAGGGTCCTATTTTATCGTACTTCTATATTTGTTACCTATTTTGCTAAGAGTTTTCATCTTATCTTTTCATATATGTACAATGTCACCTAAAAAGAGATCAAGGCCACAGCCTCCTCTTCCAGCTCCTTTGATAGGAACAAATTCACTAGTGCTAAAGCTGTTGAATGACATAATAATTTAGTGGTACAGAAGACTTGTATACCTAAAAAGGCTTTGACAATTACATGATGGAGCAGATTGCATAAGAAAAATGGGAAGAGTTTGCCGAACAGCCACAACATGTACTAATTCTGGTGGTTAGGAAATTTTATGCCAATGCGAGAGAACACAGAGACTTCCGGGTGTTTGTGTGGGATAAATGGTTCTATAATTTGAGGACAATAAGTATTCTAGGCTTCGTGAAGAGGGAGTTGATCCCAATGAAATAATTCGGATTGTAGCCTAACATGGAACTTCTTGGAAAAGGTCGGAGACAAATGTGATTAACTTCCCTACCTTAGGTACGACTTCATGGTGTAAGGCCTGGCATCATTTCATTTATGTTAAATTCATACCTAGCAGCAATTTAGGTGAGGTCACCAAGGAGCGTGCGACCTTCAATTATGCTATTCAGATCGGCCTGTCATTTAATGTTGGAGAGGTTATCCATAACAACATCCTACATATTTTGAGAGAGTCGACTACAGGTGGTTTGGGACACCCGTCGTTAATTTATGAGCTTTGTCTAAGAAGTGGGGTTGTAACACACCCATTTGAAGAGATTGTGCATCTCAAGCTGGTAATTACACGGGAGATGACTTGGAAATTCATTCCGGAAGAACAATCATCCCAATCACATCGCCCAACCCCAACCGATGGCCCTAATAACGTTGTCGCTTAGCTTCACATCATGCAACTGCAGATGAATCTGATGTAAAACACAATTTACGAGCAGTCCCACTATCAAAATGAGTTCAACGCGGTCTTAGCTTCGATATATGCTGATAGAACATTCCCCAACCTCCTCTACTACCTGATCACACTGCAAATCCTGACCCACCTCGACAAGACATCGATGACGACAACGAATACGCTTAATGTCTTCTATAAGGTAAGTCTTCCCCTTTTCTTTAAATTTCACATTGGGGAGGTAAGTCTTCCCCTTTTCTTTAAATTTCACATTGGGGACAATGTTTAGTCTAAGTTTGGGGGGATGCTATTACTTGCCTATATCGTTTAGTCACTTAAATGTTTATGTGTGATTTGAGTATTTTGTTATTAAAAAAATTATATTACAATAATAATAATAATAATAATAATAATAATAATAATAATAATAATAATAATAATATTTCATACTTGTGTGAGTTCGATAGCTTTGTCGGCTAGGATGAATAAATTTGAGATCTTGTATTAATTTATGGATGGTGGATGGATCATGTGCCCGAGTTTACTTTTTTTGCTTATCTATGGAAACGTGAAAAATTATGCATGATAATTGAGTATAGCGTCATACATGAATAAGAAAATTCATATGTATGGGCTGAAAAGATAACTTAGATGCTTAATCCCTTAACACTTGATTCACAATATCCTTTAACCTTATATGTATAATAATTTAGAGCATTCTAACGGGTAAAAGAAATTATTTAAGATTGTGGTGATTCCGTGCATGTGAAAAGATATGTGTGGAGTGTCTTTGGCGATATAAGCTAGGTGATAACCAAATGCTAAGAATCTAACCCTGTAAATTTTGCTTTTCTTTTATAAAAAATAAGCATGACGCTTATTGAGCTTATGCCTTACGTGGGCACCATTTTTACTCGAGTTAGTAAGTTCGTTGGGGTATCTTGAAACCTAGTACTCTTTGGTATTCAAAAGTCGGGAAATTACCGAGTAAAAGTTCATTACATGGGTCAAAAAGAGAAAAAAATGGTGAGGTCAATATTGAGTTGAAAAGAAAATATCAAAAAGAGAAAAATTATAAACAAGTGTGCAAGTAAAAGCTGATTGTTGGGGGCTCAGATAACTAGTGGGTTTGAATCACTTAATATAAACTAGTTTGTTTAAGCATTTATTAATGTGGAGAATCATCACATGAACAAATTGCTGATGTTGCCAGTTGAGCGAAACCAATTTAGAGTGGAGTAAGGAATTAATAAGTGAAACCAAACTTTAGAATTACACTGCGGTGAGAGAATAAAAAAAAACAAGTTTATGGGTGTGTGAATCTCACGAGTGAAGAAAAGAAATAATTGACCATTGAGGGTGGGGAATTGAATCAACTTGTGAATGTAAATTGTTACACTTGATTCTTTACACACACACACAACCGTTTTGCATTGGATAAGTGGAATTTGGACTCTTGGATTGTGATTTTGAAGCCAGTCATAAAAGTGATATAACATTTTCAAAATTGAGCCAAATTGCAAGCTATTTGACTAAATATGTGTTTGTGTGTTCTTCTTGTATTGATTTTCTTTTTCATTGTGTTTGCTCGATAACTATCAAACCTTTAAATCTGGGGGTATTTGACGAATGTGTTTTACTCACGAGTTTTATACAATTTTAACTTAATTGTTGGCTAAATATTATGAGTATAGAACATTTTTCATATGTTTGCTAGTGTTGTTTTAAAGATATGGCGAGTGGAGTAAAAAAGGTGTTAAAGTGAACAAAAGAGGCAAAATGCAAGGGAAAAGAATCAGCAAAATGGCGTCGCCATGTTCGGAGCGCACAAGCGCCAAGAATGATTTTGTTTTACAGAATGATAGCGCTCAGGTGCTGGAAACCAAGCATCCAGGCGCTATGAAGAACCAGTAGAAACAGAGAAGCAATATTTAGGCGCTCCACTCATAGAACCTAGGTGCTATGCAGAAATGCATCGTGACGCCTAGGCGCTGTTTCCAAGCACTTAGGCGCTGCGCCGCCTGTTTTAGGGTTATAATGTTTAGGCCCATGAAAAGTTCAAAAAGGCTCCAATTTTTGGAAAATCATGTGGGGGAGTATACAAAGAATAAAGGAGGCACTTAAATGGAATTCCACACGTGGCGCAATTCAAGGGAGAAAAACATCAAGAAATTCAAGTTTTGAACCATTTATTGGAAGATGAAAAAGATCTTGGTGCAAGACTAATTTCTTTTTCTACATCTATATTCAAAATCTTGTGATATATTCAATAATAACTTCTTGTTATTTTATCATATATGTGTTGATTTTGCTATGAGTTTAATAAATTAAATTACTTAATCAATAATTTGATGATTTTGTGAATCTTTTACGAATTGAGATGAGGGTTTGAAATTTAGATCATATAGTTAAATTCGGTATATTAGTATAACGTATAGAGATACATATACTAAATATTGTGATCATCATATAAATTCTTAGAACCAATATTTCATTTAACTAAGGTAAATACAGATAGAGATATGTGATTGAATTAGTTAGATAGACTCAATGAGAACTCGAAAGGGGTAAATTGAATATCATAGAAGAATTCGATCGAACACTACATTAGACTCTTGAATTTTGAATTAAGACTTAAAGGTGATCAATATGTGAAATTGTTCATCCCTAATTTTCATCCATTATTTGAATTCCCAATCAATCTTTGTGTGCATTTTTAATTAATTTCGACTGTTTAAATCAAAATTTCACAACTTATAATTCTTTATTTGCTTTCATCAAATAGGAGTTAGAGATTCTAATTAAATTCTAAAGTATAGTCCTCGCGAGAACAATAATCCAGACTCAAAGGTTCACTATATTACTTATTATGATATCGTATACTTGTGATAGAAAAAACATTACAATTACTTGTTAAAGGGGTTTCTCTCACGGCATTTGACTTCGTAATGGGTAGCCTGTGATGTACGCCTTAGAGAATTAGGAGTTAGTCCCGTTTGGGATCCAATTCTTCCCCAAGGTACCCTCACTTCTCTGCATGGTGGGTGGTTTATCCATGCAAGGACTTCTCCTAGACGTTTAGTTTCCTCTTAGGAGGCATGTGATGTACGCCTCGAAAAATTAGGATGTGGTCCCCTTTGGGATCCAACTCTTCTCCAAGGCGTCCAAACTTTCCTGCATGGTGGATGATTCATCCATGTAATGGATTCTTCCATGACGTTCAGTTTTGTCATAGGAGACATGTGATATACGTCCAAGAGAATTAGTCGGTGGTCCCCTTTGGGATCCAACTCTTTTTCGAGGTGCCCATACTTCCTCACATATTTGATGGTTCATCTATACATGGGCTTCACCCATGTTGATAGCATGCTGTTATGGAGAATGTGATGAGGTTCATTCTCTCGCACAATGATACATTTGTTAAAGTTAACACCTAATTTTTCAAAAACCCTAAAGTGTTACTAAAAAAAGGGGCTCAAACAAGCCATATATAACAACAAAATATACACTTCATACCATATTTCTTATAGAGTATATCGATGATCAAGTGAGACACCCATCGTTAGTCAATTTGAATTCTGAAAGGAACTAACATTTCGTTATAAAAAATCCACAAGAGTTCACATTTCATTAGGCCAAACCCGATTGTCCACTGGCAATTTGTGCATATTTAATTGAATACATAAAAATATAAAGAAATAAACCACTTGCACGTTATGTATCTTACCTCGATAGATCAAACGAATTTTTGAAACAAATATGAATACACATTTCGAACTCCTAATTTCTTGACTGCGCCAAACGTGAATAGCTTTCTATTGTGAAAAATATTTCCTCTCTCTCTTTGCCTTGAGTGTATCTATATTTTGTAGTGAATAATGAGGCATCGACACATAATTTATAGTTGAAAAAGGCAATAGAGTTTTGGTACAATTAGAATTGGAATCGTGTATCATAAGTAGAATTGAATAGAAAATAGGTTTCACTCTATAAGTTATGCTAATATCGTGATTCTTATTAATCAATCCTCCTACGACACGTGGAAGCATGGAATTTGGTTTTAAAATAATAGAATTTGCATTCACTAAATAAATGGTTTCCTGGTCCACTTTTAAGGCAATCACATGTAACTAAGGATAACTACACATGTCAATCATACTCCAATGGTAATTAATTCCATAGTACCTCACAACATTGAAACTCTATCTATTTACTAATTAAATAAAAAGAAAAGATAGATTGTATCTATCAAAGAAAATATGTGGTTGTCTCTGTTATGACTGGTTACTAGGGACTGCCACGTGGCAGTTAAAACTAAAGCTGTGGGACCATATCCAATCGAACCGCCTTAACTCCTTCATATACTTATTCGAGGCCTTGTTATTAGCTGAGGCCCATTGCCGAGGTCCATTCCATTCTGAGGCGTCTCATGGATCCGAGGCTCTCCTCTCCTGACAGCTCACGTGCAAAGATTGAACTCATGATGAAGATCTTTTTCAAATGATTGATATGACCTTTGTAAAAAGTATATTTGTGTCATGTCTCGTCAATGTAAGAACATTAAATGCTTTGAAGAGCTAAGAAGGTCAACTAGATAGCTAGGACTTGATATTTTGGCCGAGGAGATGAAGCCACATGTAATTTAATCCAAAAGTCATCATTCTATTTGTAATACTATAAATACCCCCACCATGTAATAGATAAAGGCTAATGCAAATTCATATACTTGAAGCAATATATTTCTCTCTCATTTGGTTCATGATAATTTCACGTCTTGTTTTTATCAATTGATTATTATTACACAATCGTGTCACGAATATTTCGTCGGAACCCGAACGGAAATGTCTCGTGTCTTTAAGTTGTTCTCGCGTCCAACTTCGGAGCGATCTGTACCGTTGATCTATCTTTACATGTAGGAATTTGGTTTACGTATACACGAGTGGGCCCGACATCTGTTGGCAATATTTTTTGAGGTCAACAATATACATAAAGATTTATAATATATGACAGTATATTATGCTTGTTCAATGACAAATCACATTTCATTGGACAATGACAAAACAAAAATAAAAATAAATATTCAATAACACGGGTGCTGCCCGTGCAGCACCTGTATGGTTTCTGGCAACTACTCCCCCGTACAAAGGGAATTGTCTGTAGATAAAAGAGAGTTATACCCACATAACATCTCATATAGCCTCTGTATATATTCACATAGACTTGTAAATACATAAGAATTTTGAATCATGGTACAATGTCAGGTAAATTTACCAGGCATTTTGTCAAGTTCACACTTAGCATATTGTGATTGACAGTTTGATAAAAAACAATTTTAACGCTACCAATCGCAATTTGTCATCTCACCCCTAGCACAATTTCCTGGCAAAATCCCTGTACAAGGGGCTTTATCCAAGAATTTTGCACTATTAATCAACCACATTTTTTAATAATTTAAATTGAAAAACAATTAATTTATAAACAATTTTGTCATATTAGGTGACATGGCAGCTTGAAATTCTATTTATATGTGATGATAGTCTGGCAATAAACTTACAAGTCATGTTTTGAGTACTCGATGGCCTCTCTGATTTCTTCTCCTCTCTTTAATCTTCTGCTTATTTCTTTCACTTTTCTCTCATTTTTTCTGATTAAAAGCTATGCTTTGGAAGGAAGAAAAGCAATAGAAAGCCATTATCATACTGTTGAAATAAGTTCTCTACTGCCTGCCTCAGTCTGCAGCCCCTCCACCAAAGGTTATACATACAAATTCTATATATATCTCTACCTTTACTCTTGTGCATGCATGTTTATTTATCGATCATTAGTAAATCTAAGTATTTTTAATTCAAGTTTTTTTTTTTTTTTATTACGTAATTTTGTACTGTGGGTCGGGTTGGACCTTGGTCATGAGGATTCTGATCAAGAAAATATAAAGGGTACAGGAGATCGAAGAGAACATCCGATTTTTGTTTTAGGCCTTGTTTGATATGCCAAATTTTTCATGGAAAATGAAAATTATCCCATCATTTTTTACTTTTTAGCATGTTTGATAGAAAATATTTTCTTGGCAATTGTTTTTTCTCATTTTTGATCACGTGATCATTTATTTTACAAAAATGAGAAATTGAAATTCCCATGGGTGAGCTGATTTTTTGTTTTCTTGGCAATTGAAATAAACCCATACTTTCACTCTCTCTTCCTTCTCACACCAAACCCTATCATTTCCCTTTCTCTTTCTTCTCACACCTCTCTCCCATTCCCATTTCTTACCCTCTCCATCCCATTTCAAAAATAGCCTCGAAATCGACCAAAAAAATCTCCACATAATACAATTTCTTACAAATAAAACTCACCTTTTTAAAAGTAAAAATATAAATATAAATGTAATTTTTAAGCACATCTAAATATTAATGATTTGATTGTATTTACACCAAAAATGTAAGTAGTATTTGTACTGAATTTCTCATGTTTTTTTATACATAGAACTTACCATGTACAAGAAAAAATACTCTCTAATATGACATCCAAATCTTTTATTATTCCTTCTTTCAAGCAATCTTCTCTCAAAAAAAAAAAAAATTGTGTTTTTTTGGGGTTATAACCTTTTTCGACACGCACGAACTGCGCGATAAACATATTTTTCTTTCTAATATTATTAACTATTATAGAGTCTAGCTTACGGAACAAGTCCAAAGAATTTAGCTCTTATGCTTGCTTTTAGCTAGTAATGATTTTTTTCTTGTAGGATTATTAAAGTTTACAGTAAATAAAGAAGAAATTGTTAAGTGCATCACAGCTGTATTGAGTGTAAACCTAACTTTTATGTTAAGAAGAAACAGAAAACAAGTGGATAGTCAATTGTCATATGCATATACTGGTTGTGTATATTATGCTCTCTGTCTGTGTGTAATTTGTCTCTGGATTTGGTGTTTGTATGTGGTAGGGGTGGGTGAGGGGTGGAATGTATTACATCTCAAATTCACTTTCTGTTATGCATAAATTAGATATATTTCTATTATACCATGTCGACTACTATGTATCAAACTCGAAATATCATGACTCTAATTGTTATGGGAATACTATTTAATTAACCTACGTGTGTTTGAACAGCTTAGTTTCTTTCATAACTAAGAATCGATACGATCTTAATTTGCATAATTATAACATATTATTAGGTAAAGTCATGCTCAAGTATGTTATGTCCTAATTGATCATACATTGATCAGGTCCCAGCAAGAGGCCATCTACATTGAAAGTTTTCCACAGGCATGGTCCATGTTCTAAACACAGCCAAGACAAGGCCACCCCATCCCTCGATGAGGTACTCTCCCATGACGAGTCCCGGGTCAACTCGATCCATTTTAAGATCAATCAGAACGCAAACAATGACAAAATTAAGGATAAGAAAGCGATCATTCCGGCCAAATCTGGTCGATCACTCGGCTCAGGAAATTACATTGTTAGCCTTAGCCTTGGAACACCCCAGAAATCCTTGTCCTTGATTTTTGACACTGGAAGTGACCTAACATGGACTCAATGTCAACCATGTGCTGGCTCTTGTCATACACAGAAAGATCCAATTTTCAACCCTACTGAATCGACCTCATATTTAAATGTATCGTGTAGTTCAACTAAATGTTCTCAGCTCTCCTCGACGACGGGAAACAGCCCAAGGTGCTTTAGCCAAACATGTGTGTATAACATACAATATGGTGACCAATCCTTCTCCGAAGGATTCCTTGGTCAGGAAAAATTGACCATATCACCATCAGATGTAGTTCCAAACTTCTACTTTGGCTGTGGTCAAAACAACCAAGGCCTGTTTGGCAACACGTCCGGCATACTAGGCCTCGGCCAGGATGCTCTTTCTGTCGTGTCCCAAACCGCGCAAAAGAATGGAAAGTACTTCTCATACTGTCTCCCATCATCATCCTCCTCATCTGGACACTTGACATTTGGAAACAGTGGAGTTTCAAGCAATGTGAAATTTACCCCTTTTGCTAACTCGCAAGGTACATCATTCTATTTCATCAACATTCTAGGAATCAGTGTGGGCACGACTCAGTTGTCCATTAGTCCATCCGTGTTCAAGACTGCAGGCACGATCATAGACTCTGGTACAGTCATAACTAGACTCCCCCCTGAAGCCTATAGCGCTTTGAGCACCGAGTTCAAGAAACAGATGTCAAAGTATCCAAGTGCACCGGCCTACTCGATATTGGATACATGCTATGATCTTAGCAAATATACCACAATAAACATTCCAAAGATTGGTTTTACTTTCGATGGCAATGTGAAAGTGGATATAGTGGCTATGGGAACACTTATTGCTTTTGACTCGTCCCGTGCGTGTCTGGCTTTTGCAGGAAACAGTGATGCCTCAGATGTGGGCATTCTCGGAAATCTCCAACAGATGACGTTGGAGGTGGTGTATGATGTTGCCGGAGGAAAGCTAGGATTTGGCCCTCCTGGTGGATGTTAAAGGGCACATGCATACACACCTACAGAAAGCATATAGTGTGTGACAATAATTTAGACTTAAAAAGATTCAGTGAAAGAAATTTGCTGAAAAAATTTATAGGGGAAACTTAAGCTTGTGTAATGCTTGTAAGTTGTAAGCAGAAAAACTGCTCTTCCTCAAAATTAATCAAAATTTAGATTCAATCTTCGCCATTTGAGATATCTGCATAATTATATTTTCTCCTAGTCGCAATAGAGGGAAAAAACTCGACTTGTGATCAGTTAATCTTGATTTCTTGACTCAAGGTTATGTGTGTGAACAAATTGCATGACTTCAATATTGTATGCCAAGCATGTCTAAGTCTCAAAGATGCTAGGTCGGTCGAACAGTTTTGCAGTACCAAGTGCAATGGTGGTAAACCATTCTTCTTATCTTAACTTGGAAGTTGGGAATTAATTTGTAAAAGAAAAGCTATTGTGACAAATTGTGTTGAAAACCAACAATAAGCTATTTTGCAGATTATACATTAATTAATTCAAACTGACCAAAAATTAATCTTTATCCTCACTATTTTTTATTGGGATTATTCTAGGCCATTGTTTAAGCAGCCAGAAAATCGATAATTCCAAATACAGTAATGTAGATTAGCATATTAATCCGTTATTAATTTATTAAAACATCGTTTAAAGATTAAAATTTAGTTTTACATTGGCCTGTGAACCAGGCCAACTCACAGAATTTTAGCTCAGATTTGGAGTGTCCCTGTACATGCTCCTATAGACCCACCACGACCGGCGCAGGTCCGCTGACCTGTGCAGAAAAATACAAGGCCTAGCACGGGCATGGGCCACGAGCACCCACTCTACAGACCTGGGGCGGACTAACTCGGATTTACAACTATTGACTTATTGAAAATGTGGGGGCAATGAAAGTCGTCTTTGGAGTCCTTATTATAATCAGACTGACCTAAGCCTGCATTTTTGTCAACGAAAAATTTACAAATTAAAGTACCCTTTCCACTAATTCAAGCATCAAGTTTCCACCAAAGACTTGACATTTCCACCATCAACAACCACCACTATAGCGTCAACATCAATTGGATTTCCATTCACATGAATCCACACGAAGACTCTTTCGAACAGTGTGATCAGCTTGTACCTCAACATGAGTAGTCAATCACATCACAAATGACATTTTATCGACCATATGATTGCTCACAAGAAAGCTGCAAGTCAAATGACTAGTAAGGAATGCATATTCATTTCTGTAACTCAAAATTTGGTTCCAAGACAGTATATTAAAGTACATTTTGGCCATGACTTGCCTTTAGGTTTGTGAATATAAAAATCCTTATCTGGTTGAAACTATAACATCCCTTACAGCAGTGGACAAAAACACATCACAATCAAATGCTGTATCCCAGTCTTTTAACTCAAACAGCAAATAAACAAAAAGAAATACATTCAAAACTAAAGAATAATAATCCAACATGCATCCACAAGATAAAAAAAAAAGAATATTGATTGCCATATTTCTTACTTCCTTGAATTGGCAATAAGAGGCAAGCAAGGATCAATTACGATTAACTTAAACTAGGGTCATTTACAAAGTATACTCTCGTGATATTTGCAAAAACTCGCTATTCAGATCACTCCTAAAGAATGATTCATCATCTTCAAGCAAGTGAAACTTGCAATTCATTATATTGGTGAATTGTGACAATCCAATTGCATGTTTTCACTACTCACAGGCAACCAGAAGATTTTCTTCCAAATAGTTATCAGAGGAATGTGAGGATACTAACAAGGGACTATGGTTTCGTCCACAAATATGAACATAAGATTAACCAAAGCAAATTTAATTGCGCGTTAGAATCTTTAAAGATCACCCAACTTCTAACACATATTTAACCAAGAAAGGCTGAAAATAATACAGCAAATTGTCATTTTCTATTACCAAAGCATGTTGCATCACACCAAGCAAGACAAAATAGGCCATGACACATGTTTAATAACACCATATAACTTTAGCACCATAAGCAAATTGCCAGCCTATCAGGGCATCAAAGAAAGAACCAGCAGTTGAAAACAAAATCAGCGTTCACAATTAGTCTTTAAATGGCAATGTAACATCCTAGTCTTATGAACAAAAACAAGATAAACATATTATATTCCGTATCCAGAACAACGCTGCCAGTTTATCACACAGCAACCGGAAAAATTAAGCAGCAATTAGAACTCTACAATGCAGAGAGAGTAAAGAATCTATTTTCAAAGTTTGAGAAAAATTATTCGAAAGTGTCACCTAACAGTTATCATCTTACATCCATTACTCTCCGTTTTCTCAATTTCACTAATCATTTTTTCCCATTTTCAATATGAACATTCAGAAAGTTACCTAATTAGACTAATAACAAGCCCTCTAATCATCTTCATTTTCACTTCCTCCACTATTCATGGGCAAGACTTTACTAGAAGGCGTGGCACTATCCACAAAGGCTGCAGAACTCATCTCTATTTGACAAATCCGTACCGCCCCGAACAATCTCTCGGGTAACTCCTCCTCCGATTGAGACTCCACCAGAAAACCCATGTCAACCGTCACCGCGGTGACGCATCCCAAAGCAAGACGCAAAATTGCCGTTGCAATAGCTGAGCTACCAATATCAACATCTATTTCCAAATAATTTGGTCCCCTATAGTAATAACATTTTAAAGCTTTACCCAATAAGCATGCGGTATAATTCCCCACAGCAGTTTTCACAAGCCAAGGTCCCTTCACTATTTTATTCACTATCTTGAATCTACTATCCCTAAATGCATCAGACCCACGAATGAAGTGATAAAGTAGTGAATTTGGATCAATGGGCTCATCCACTTTACTGGAAAAGTAAAATACCGCACTGTGATGATCCCGGCCCGGAACCTGTAAATTTACCGCGAGAATGAAGGTTTTGGACCATTTTTCCGGTGTTTTCGAGCTACTCAAAGAAGCCATGACACGGTTATCGGGCCTGGAAAGAACGTGATCGAGCTTGGAATTGGATCGTAGCCAGTCAAATCCGGCAGGGTTCAGCATCCAATCACCGGCTGGCACTTTGGATTTCTTGGCAAAGTAATTGGGTCCCCGGAGAGAGAATACTTCACCTGGTGGCGAGGCCCATCCATTGGATCCATTCTGGAGATCAACGTGTTTTAAGGATCCCCCGTTTATGGATTCTTCTCTCCAGGCTTCCACGGTAGCGGTGGCGGTTGCGGCGGTGCTACGGTGGTGGTGGTGGTGCTTTTGTTTGTGTTTAATCGGGCACATTATTGGTTTTCTGGGTGTTTCCCTGGTTCAAAAGACTGTGACTTTTGTTTCTCTCTCTACTGTGAAATAGGTATCTCCGCCGGGATTCGGGAGGAACGCCGCTCCGAGGTGAGTGGATGGGGATTAGAGTCAGTGGTGGGGCTAAAAGAAGAGGTGGATACCCATGTGCCCTTGGGATTCTGGAAAAATAGTTAGAGCCATTTATCGTATAGTTAAATTGCTGTTTTGGTCCACAAACTATTGGATTCATGCAACTTGGTCTGTAATATATTTTCCCAGCGGCGTAGAGTGCGGAAGCAATCTGTTTTGGTGTTGCATTGGTCACCAGGGAAAATTTGTTCATTTGACTGTTAAAAAATCATTCTTTAACTAAAGACTTACTAAACCCTTATTTATGGTGAAAATTAATAAAATGAAAAAGAAACATGCAAAAAAAAAAATCACCATATCCATAATCCAAATTAGTATCACGAATACACCAAATCCTACAACCATTTGGCATCTTATTAGCCCCTATCCAAGCTAGAATCCAGTCGCAACCACTCCTAAAACCTAACACTAGTCGTATCACTACAACTTTGAAAAATAATCTCGATTTTCAGCCAATCTAATATTCCAAACTAACCATCTCCATTTAAAAGATCCTTCATTTATTGTCCAAAGCATTATAACTCGATTGGACAATCAATCATGGACATATAACTTTAACCATAATGATAAATAACATTATTCAAAGAAATTAAAGAGTAGAGTAAAAGCAACAAGTTGAGTGTTTGGGATGTTTTGTAGAGATTACTATTTGCTTTTCTTTTCTTTTTTCTATCCAGCTTTTTTATTTCCCATTTTTATAATTTTATTTTATATTAATTATAGTGCCTCGCATGTCTTACTGCCATTTTAATAAATTTTATGACAAAAATTGTGACTTTGACTACAGGATGCGACTAATTGTGCTACAAAAACCAAGGCTTGTGGTCTATTACGAAGCCAATAAAAAATACGTTGACGATCAAGTTGCTACAATGACAATAGGTTGGGACAAACACTGCAATTTTCCCTTTTATTGGACTTTGACCGCTAATTTGGCTTTCGGCACTGACGATCTGTTTCGGTTGGATCTGCTGCTTGTTAAAGAATTTCATGAAAAAACTATTCTAAGCATGTTTCCTCTAAAATTTCTTCTTGTCAAATAAAATATTTTAAAAAAATTATCTACACGTATTCAACAACAATTTTGTAAAATAAATCCCAAGTGTTCGTGGAAGAAGTAATAACCTAAAAAATGATTCTTTTAAAAATGTACCATTCGAAGTAATTAATTTACATGCCTCAAATACAAAGTGACACGACTCGCAAAATTGGAAGAACATGAATCATCCTATCAAAATTTACTCATAACTTGAATGTCGCCTTTTTGGAATTTTATGAAAATATAGCTCTTGCTTTGTTCAGCAGAAAAAATGAATTAAAATTTAAATCAAAGTTAACAACTAATATTAACAACACGTCTCATAAAATTCACAACTTTTAAACTACACTTCAATTAACTTCTATCAAAATTTACTAAAAATCTAATTTTCATCTAAATCAAACAGGGCATAGTAAGATTAGTGATAAACATTTTTTTTGATAGATCATTTTTTTTTCCTTGAAGAGGAGACGCGCTCAAAAACCGTACCTACTTATCGCGTTATTGTCCTATTTGATATTTTCCAAGGAAGAAGGGTGGGATTCTTTATTTTGTACAAAGTTGTCTTGATAAGGTTCCTATTATCTAATGGTAACGAAGAAATGTAGAATTCAACTTGGTTTATTTGATTTTGTGCATATATTCGTTCTATTCCAGATCTTACCAAAAAGAATGGTTTCACGTTGAATTACACATCGAGAGCAAGCATGGCACTGTTATAATCAGAATGACTACAAGAAAATTAAAAGAAAGACGAGACATGATTGACATTTATCAACAAAAACTACATGTACTCTCACTCAGCAGCAGTAATGGAGCACAAATGGTAGGCACGGCAACAAAGACGTGCGTAGGCTAATTACTAAGAACATGTAATCCTTCAGTAAGGCCTTGTATGAAACCTCTAATAAGATGAAATAATTTCAGAAACGATCCCCTGAGAAAGAAACAGACAGTTATAAGTTCAAGTATGTTACTGATTGTTGTTTAGGTTCAACAACCGTGTTCACGAAATAGTCAAACATTTTATTGTTGGAAGGGTATGTAAAAGGATAAAAACCACCCATTGTTCGCATATGAACGGCAGTCAGGCTCCATTACAATTCTTACTCTCCAAAGAAACATTTCGGTACTTTGTTCAAAATGAAGGGTAATTGAAAAAAAAAAAACTAGTTCTTAGGATCAAATCAGGTCTCTCTCTCTCTCTCTCTCTCTATATATATATATATATCATTCTAATTTACCCATCTGTTTGAATGATGGTTCTCAAAAAAGAAGGGAGAACTATCTTATGTCCAACTCTTTTCAATAACTGGAATCATTTGCATCACCAACAAGATAAGCATAAGTAGAAAAAGATAATTAACTAGAGTAAAATTTATATTAACTGGTAAAATCTGCATAAAATTATTTGAGCGTGATATTAATTGTCGACTCCAATTAACCTGCTGTCCAAAACTTTAGCATTACATAATTTAGAAATGTAACAAGGATACACTACACTATATGTGGTTTTGGTAGTGTTCATAGAATCCCTCAATCAGAATGTAACAAGGCAATCTTAGTGGCCCGCCCTTGTTTTGAAGGAATGGGACTTCTATAGATCCCCCATCTGTTTTACCTATGTTTGCAGGGGCAAGAAGCAAGCAGTGGTTGGGACTTAGCTGCTGTGGACGTGGATGGAGGGGAAAATTGTCACCAGAATCATTAGTTAGTTTAAGACAGAATAATTAGTCAGTTTAAGAGGAGGTGGTGGTGGTCGGGGTGGGGGTGGGGGAGGATTCTGTTATTATTTGATTCACGTGTATTGAGAGCATAGTGAGGGAAAGAGATGAACCTCTCAAATGTTCATCAACCATTGTAATCTTTTCTCTATTTTTGATACTTGCAGTCTTATTTTGTGTTTTTACATTCATCAATATCACTTTAATAGAACACAGTGGCCATACATTCATCAATTCTCTGGGATCTATCCACTTTGGAAGGAAGGCTGTCGCAAAGAAGCAATTGACGAATCACGTCAGTGGGGGAGAAAATGGAGGAGGTTTGTAGTGATTTAAAGCAGCAGGAAACTCTGGCGAAAAATGTAGGGATAGCATTGGAAAGGCTCTCGATAATGGAGGAGATGGAATTGATGTTACAGAAATTAGGGGAAGGGAGCTTGCAGGAACCCAATCAGAGCAGGAAGCAGTAGGAACCAGAGTTGAACCATACAACAACACAATCAGTGAATTTCGAAGTTTCCATTGGTAGCACTGGAGGCAGTCAAGGCTATCCATGGAGATTTGAGCAAAGGCTGATGAAGTTGGAGACGCCGGTGTTTGAAGGTGAGAATCCCAATCGATAACTATTTAGAGCTGATCGTTTCTTCGTTATGAACTCAATGTCGGATGAGAAAAAGCTTGAGGCAGCAGCTATATGTTTTGACGGAGAGGCCTTAGCATGGTTTCAATGGAAGGAAAGTTGTCAGACCATGAGAAGTTGGTTGGAATTGAAGACACCGTTGCCAGAACGATTCTGGCCATCACAACAAGGGTCCTGTGCGAGAAGTTTCTAGCCTTGAAGCAGGAAGGCACAATAAAGGAATACAGGCAGTCATTTCAAGTGCTAGCTTCACTGCTGCAAGAATTGCCGGAGGTGTTGGAGAGTGATTTCATCAATGAATTGAGCCCTGAAATTTAGGCCGAAGTCAGGATTCTAAGGACCAAAGGATTGATCTGAATTATGGAGACCGCCCAATGGGTCGAAGATTGAAATTTCCTATCATGCAAGCCCAAAATGGGTTGTGCCTCATTCGTGGTAGGCCACCCCTTCACTCCATAGAGCCAAAACCCTCACCCACTCAAACCCAAACCCACCAACTTCCATTTCTCCACCTTCCAAATCAGCGATATTAGCTCCCAAAACCCAAATCCCCAATTCCACCAAGGCATCGTCACCCAAAACTTCCATGAACCTTCAAGAATCTCGCTGATGCAGAGCTCTGCATCAAGCAAAGAAAGGGCCTCTGCTTAAGATGCGATGAGAAATACTCGACTGGGCACATATGTAATCAGAAGGAGCTTCACGTCTTGGCTATCAATGAAGACTCTTAACAAAATTGGGTCAATGGTGATGAAGAGGCAATTGATGGGTAGGAAACGAAAATTGTGGGGGACTCTCTGGAACTATCCTTTAATTCCCTAGTGGGGTCCTCTGCCCTAAAGACTGTGAAGGTCAAAGGGAAGATTTTGCACGAGAAGGTGGTGATTTTAATTGATTGTGGAGCCATTCATAACTCCAATTTGGTAAAATTGATGTAGCAACTGGGTCTTCCTAGTCCTAGCACGGTAGGGTATGGAGTCCTAATGGGCACAGGTCGGACTGTTAGATGCAAAGGGATATGTAAGGGGTTGTGTTGTCAATTTAAAGCGATGAGGTTATTGATGATATCTTCCACTCGAGCTCGGCAGCTCCAACATTGTTTTGGGGATGCAATTGACAGATACCTAAGGCAATTCACTTCAGTTGGAAGAAACTCATCATTAAATTTAAGGTGGGGCACAGTCTTAATTGAATTGGGCAGTACTAGTGTTGTGTTGATAACCAATCCAAGGAAATTCCGAGTTCCATTGTGAATTTAAAAACACATAACCAAGAAAAAAAATACCACATACTAAAACTTATGCCAACATTAATGATACAACATTCTTGATACCATTTTGCAATTGATTTATTTATTTTCCCCACGCAAAAACAAATTAATAGTTAAAAGAATTAAGAAAAATTGATATTTCAAGCCAATAATATAGCACAAACAAACAAGAATCAAGTAAAAGGCAACCAATCAACAGTTAAAAAATTTAAATGGTTAGGCAGGCAACATACTATATGGTTAAAGTTTCACACAATTTATCAAATGGTAGAAATCAAACGGTAAAAAACAGCCGATCTAGGGTTTTACCTTTTATTACTAAAAACTGATGAACTAGGTTAGTGCGTTTTCCTTCTCGGGGGCTGCTTCTCAGTTGCTAGCTTGTAAATCCAGTAAACCTGCACACACACATACAAACAAGTAGAAAGAAACTTCAATTTATGAATCATTTTGCTTAATAACAACAGATTTGAGGTGGGTTTTAACCAAAGCAAGGACGTGGGCAACAATGAGAATAACGACCGCCAGAGGTACGATTTCCAGAATCCATGGCCGACCCGATGCTTGCTGCGAATTCTCCATTTTTAATAATTGGTAGAATTTACAGAATGCAAAACCCTTCTCAGGGTGTTTTTGTGCGTGTATTTGATGGAGTAAGACTGCAGAAGAACACAGAATGGAGGAATATCTGTAGATGGCCCTTTTTGTTGGTTGTAGACTCGCGGTGAGAAAGGTCCTGTTTTGAAATAACTATCTTTTAGGGAAATTGGCGTAAATGGTCCCTCACCTTTGTACATTTTGCATTTTTTTTTTTTTAATCTCTACCGTTATATGGTATTAACATCTCAAACCTATCTATGAGGTGGCAATTGGTCTTTCGAATGGAACCCGTGCAAAAGGATGTTAGTTTTGCGTGTGGATTGCAGTCTCTTCTAAAAATAAATGATGTAGTACCAACTTGGGCGAAAATAACCATCTTGTACGTAATTAATTTTTCGTCTAGTTTCTTTTCACATCGAAAAAATCACTCCGCCGTCACCTTAAAGATTGTCCCTTTCTTTTCAGCACAAGACCCTATCATTCGTACATCTTGCATTTTTTGTCAACCTTTAAATATTTTCAACATATAAAGATTGGCACAGGGAAAATTACCTCCACCACTTCCTTCTCTTCATCGCCACCTTAATAAAGGGGCTTTCTTCCTCCTTGTGTGCCGACGAATAGGGGAGCAATCCCCAAATCAAGCAAGGCAAACTATGGGGCTCATGTTCATTCATCTTACTAGCAGCCCCATACCACCTCATTTCATTAGTTCTTGTGGTTGTGAAAAGACTCACTCCACCATTTTATGCTCGATTGTGATAATTGAGAAGACGTGATTTGGTGGTAATGGTAGTGACGAAGACAAGTAGATGTAAAGGGGAATTGTTTTGTTTTGGATGAGAATGGTGGTGGCAATTGGGCGTGGTGGTGGTTTTCGGTGGGTAGATATGTTGGTTGGAGAGTAAAATAAATTTATTCTCTTTTTATTTTATTTTATTTTTATCTGGCGATAGTTTTATCTTTTTAATATTAGGAATGATTATATTTTTTGTTTGGAAAATCTTTTCAGATATTCTTCCCACGAGTGCTAATCTTAATTGTAGTCACATGCTTGTCAATCTCGCGTGTCACATACGCACAAATGAACTCAACAATTCATATCATATCCTATTTGACTATGTGGTCATGAAACACGGATGGCAGCTAAACTTTTTCCTTTAAAACTCATTGCGAATTATGAAGTGTAACGATTCAAACTCTATGTGCAAGTCGTTAATTTACGTATTGTCTGTTAAGGAAGAGTCTAAGCTCATCTTAACCTTTATGGATTTCTATCACGTTCCCCAATATTCAAACCCAATACTTTTATGAAAAATTTAAGTTGAATTATGGTACTAATTGGTTCTCCCAAAACGTTAAAATGAGTTCAAACTCTTTCAGAGCAGACAATACATAAGTTAACGACTTGTGCACAAAGGTTGAGTCATTATAAAAAAATGGGTAAATAGCACAGAACGTTCTTACCTTTCAATGTCATTGTGCAAAACGTCCATACCTTTCATTTTTTGGCATTTTCACCCCTACCTTCCACCTTTCATTGCACAAAGGGTCCTTTTTATCCATTTTTTCAAT